>JAQQSO010006014.1:0-11622 GCA_028658305.1 Pachyuromys duprasi
AGATGTCAGCTGGGGACTGTGCACTCCGCCCTGGGCTTGCTGCTAAGGGCTCTCCCCTGGAATGGAGATTTGGCGCCTCCTTCTGTGCCAGGGGCTGCGCACCACGGTCTGAGATGATATTTGGGGCACACACAGTGGGTTTGGTTTGGTGTGCATCCACTGTATGCAGGGCTGTCTGAAATGGTGCCAGAGGCCTTCTCTGTCTGGCCTGTGGACAGACACCCGAACTAGGGTTTTTGCTGGCGGATGTGTGCAGCTTTCGCCCTCAGTGTGTGGTCTGGTCAAGATGGTCCCAGGATCCTCTCAGCCGTGGGTTGAGACAGAACTCGGGTTCTTCCCAGATCCGCCGGTGGAGTTTTTGTTGGCGGAAGCATTCGGCACATGCCCCCGTAGTGTGCGGACTGGTCAAAATGGTCCCCCAATCCACTCAGTCTGTGGTGGTTCCGGCGATTGGTTCGCGCCTGCCGTACACCCGTGGGTTGATGCAGAACTCGGGATCCTCCCAGATCCGCCGGAGGACTCACACACTGACTGAGATTTTGCTGGCGGAAGCGTTGGGCTCGCCCCTGCAGTGTGCGGACTGGTCAAAACAGTCCCTCAATCCACTCAGTCTGGTGTGGTTCCGATGATCGGTCCGAGCCTGCAGCACATCCGCGGGTTGAAGCAGAACCCGGGTGCAGTGTGAGCTCGCAGGGTGCAGTTCAGTGAAAACGGCACCTGGTTCCTCCTGAGACTGCCAGGGAGATTGTGTGATCCAGTCTACAATGGCGGGTGCGGGCGCCCAGCGCAGCCGCTTGTCCAGATCAGAGCTGTGCACTGCTGGTCACCGGGAAATTTCTCCAGGTAATAACTGGGTGTCCCTACGGTTTTCCCACTTGATTTTCTCACCATAGGAGTTCCGCTCACCTGGCACTCAGAATGCTGGCGTTTTAGGTCCCAGAGTTCAGTCTCCTGGTCGCTGCATTGTTTCTGCTCTCCTACTCCTCAGACACAGTGTTCTCTCGTGGCAGCCATCTTTGATTCTTGTACTTTTTAATTTTTTATTTTCTCCCATGGCAGGTGGCGGGAAGAAGGTGCATAAAGTAAAGGCAGAAAATGAGATTCTAAAATGGTGCTGCCCTTTAGGTGTCTGTGAAGCTGCCTGTGATAAGCCACTAAGCTACCCATGGCTAAAGAATTTGGACTGTGTTTAGCCCTCATTGAAATGGACTGTGACTTTGAAGACAATATGAAAAGAAAGGGATCTTTTAATATTCATTTATGATGGTTACATGACGAAGTCTTAATATATCCACCGAGCTAAATAAAATGTAACTAAAATTGGTAATACCTGTTTCTTCACATCTTTTAATAATGGTTATTTGAGTGTGTGTGTGTGTGTGTGCCCAACTTTGTAGAGCTAACCTGTAATCCTAGCACTTTTAGAAAGCTGAAAAAGGTGGATCATGAATTTGAGGTCAGCCCGAGCTGGTAAGTTGTAGAGCAGCCTTGAACACGTAACAAGACCCTACCTCAAAATCAAAGCAAATCAAAAAACAACAAAACATTAAGACAACTCTGTATGTGTGTGTGTGTGTGTGTGTGTGTGTGAGTAACTTCACATTATTTTCCTTTAAAAGTCCTTTAGCATAAGAAACATGTTTTTTTTTTCCTTCCCTCAATTTACCAAATCAAATTCAGTGTCTTTAGAAGAAACTCACTTGGGAACTCTGGTCCACATTTGGGATGGAAATCAAAATCCTTTATAACTTGGACACTGTCTCCTCTTACATGGTGCTGTGTCTGTGCCTCTGTTCCTGGCTATGAAACAAAACTAATATTTTCTTCTCTCTACCACCACTGAGAGCTACAGTCTCCTTCTCATAAGAAGGACTCCTGTTGTCCTGGAAACAATACATACACAAGGACAGCTCATTGGGCTCAGGAATGGTCAGCTTTTTTGGATGTACCCCCCAGACAGCGGTCAGTCCCTACAGCTTAAGTTATGTGCCTCAATCAGAAGCTATAATTCTGGGTTAGATGCTCCTAGGATATTTGGAACACGCATGTTCCTTGGGTGACACACAGACACTTCCATTCTCAAAAATCTACCTGAGCATCACTTGACACTGTATTTGCTCTTAGAAAGTTTGAGCCTTCGTAACTTAACAATCTCTTTAAAACAAATGTTTGCTGTTTGACAGCTTTATTTATATATATATATATTATAATATATATGTAATTTTAGCCATTTTCACCCCTTTTCCCTTCTCTCATCCCCCTTCCTCTCCCACTAAAACCCCCTTCCTAACAAGTCCCGATATTCCTTTCATTCTTCTTTCTGTGGGACCCACTGACTTTAAACGGGAGTTTCTTGCCTGAGTGGGTGGGAGGTGATTTACTGGAGCAAAGGCAACTTACTTGTAGTGATCACCATCCCTAAGGTAAGTAAAATTCTCTGGCCACTTGTCATGTTAAAAACGGAGACTTCTCTGAGTTCTTTTGCATTAGAATTCAACCACACAGTATCCAATTGTTTCCCAGGCCAGGAAATAATCTAGCTCAGTGGTTCTTAAGTTTAACAAGCATTGCAATTACCTGAACAATATGTAAAATACGAAGTATTTGACTCTATCTCTTAACATCTAACCCTCAAGCCTGGAGTGAGATCTATCTGGTTTTGGTATAGACCTGGATGAGGAGGAGGAGGAGAAGGAGGAAGAGGAGGAAGAGAAGGATGAGGAGGATTACGATGATGATTCAAGAATCACATGTGGTGGACCCTGACCTAGATGCAGACTGTTCTAAAAGAGATAAACACAAGCAAGAACTGTTCTTTCCAAATTCAAGTTGTCTTTTCTCATCTCAAAATCTTTTAAATTATTTTCTGGGGAAATATGATCATATCTACTACTTTCTCCTTTTCAGCCTCTCTATATACTTCTTAAAATGCCCCCTTCCAGCTTCATGTCTGATTTTTTTTCCTGTAACCTATCAAGTCCAGCTAGAGCTACCCATACACTTATGAGTGTGGGCCCAGCCACTACAGAATGAGGAATCTACCAGTGGCCATGTCCTCAATAAAGAGTGATTCTCTCTCCCCAAGCAGCTATCCACTGCCATTAGCTCCTCAGTAGGGGATAAAGCCTGGAGATCATTTACCCCATCTATGCCAGGATTTTAGCTGGCTTGGTCATGTGCAATTATTGTGCAAGTAACCACAGCTGCTGAGTTCATGAGTGCAGTAGCCATGTCCTAGCCAGAAAACGTTTCACAGCACTCTCCCGTCCTCCAGCTCTTAGATTCCTTCTCCTTTCCATCTTCCCTTCAGCAATGTTCCCTGAGACTGGGTGAGGGGAGCTCACCTTCCAAACCCTTTTCAAACCTCTTACTGAGGTTATTATTTAATATTTTAAGCTTAAACATATGGCTTGAGTTCAAAATGTCTCAGAAAGATGATGTTTCTGGGCCTAAATGATTAAATCGCAGCTGTAAAGTGCAACATTTGAAATACAGGCATTGACCGTGGTAATGGTTCCTCAAATTTTGATCAGTGTAAAAACTAATTCCTATTTAGTTGTTTAGTGTTTTGTTGTTGCTGCTGTTCTCATAATACATCTTAGATTTAAATACACCTACCTGTAAGTATCCATAAGAAAATAATTTTATAGTAATATCAAATGTACCTAGAGTTTATATTTAACCTTGAAATCCAACGATTTCTTCTAAATTTTGGAGTGAAAGTTGAAACTAGAATTTGAAACATTTCTAAGACCATGAGCTTAGACTTGCAATGCTTTAACTTTTGCTAGATTGGGTAAAAAAAGTTTTCAAATCATCAATCTCTAAAATATTTACATAGCATAAAATTGTGCTAAAGTTACTAATATTACCAAATAAGGCTCTAATTAGGAAATAAGCAATCCTTCCAAAGTGATATGTGGAACACAACTTTCATAGCACATGGCCAAGATCTTCTACCAGCAAAACAGGATCCAACATCCTTAAGGTTCTGTGTGGGAACACTCTGTCAACTAGAACACAATGAGCCGTTCTTCCTGACCTCAAATGACCTAATATCAGGAGTTCTGCTGATGCCTCATGTTAGGCAAACACTAAAAACAGTTGTAGTTTTCATTTGTCCCCACTATAACAAAATACGTGAGGTCAGCTGGTGAAACGGCGTAGCAGGTAACAGTGCTCACTGGGAAAGTCAGACCATCCGAGTTTGGTCCGCAGAATACACATAAAGATGGAAAGAGAAAACCAACCATACAAGGTTGCCGTTGACTTTCACACACATACTGTGGCATGTGAACCCTCCCAAAACACACACCATAGTAAATATACATTTCAGTACTGTCCATAACCAACTTGTAAGAATAGAAGATTTATTTTGACTCATGGTTTCAGATTTTTCAATGATCAGCTGTCCTTTGGGCTTGTGGCAAGGTCATACATTATGGCAGGAGATCATAGTAGAAAAAGCTGCTTACCTCATCGTCACCAGGAAGCAAAAGGAAAGAGCTTCATTGACAACAAACAAGAATGCAATGCAAGTGCTGCAAAGAGTTAATCCTTTTCAGCCAGAGGCAATCACACTCATGTACTCATGGTACACAAATCACATCTAAATGTTTCCCCATGCTGATTCTGTAAGCAACATTTTAGGAGCATCTTCTACATATAGAGGTTGTCCAAAATGGTGATTAGTTTGAAAAGTATTGTTTCTGAGCTATTTGCAAGAGCGCTAAGTGAAGAGTGAAAAGCTGAGTGTGGGACATGAGGGTCACTAGACAAATGAGCACCCACTTGTAACATCTGAGCAGCTGAGAAAACAAAATTAAACTTTCTCTTCTTCTCTATGGACATTAGAATAGGAACCCATCAGAGAGAGTAAGAACACAACTTTGAAACAAAATGAGGTTTCACTTTTTTCTAGTCATTTTGGGGGCAGTAATTTGAACAAACTATTTAACTCCTGTGAGCTAAAGGTGTTCATCTGAAAGGAGGAGGCATATAGGAAATATTTGCTGTTAGGTAAGGATCCAACAGGATAACAGGATTAGTAAGATGGCTTTGTGAGTACAAGTGTACTGCCAAGCTTGATAATGTAGTCATCTGGGTTCAATCACCAGGACCCATATGATGGAAGAAGAAAACTAACTCCTGTAAGTCGTCTTCTGGCTTTCACATGCACCACAATGTTTATTCACAGAAATGCAAACATATACAATAATTAAATTTTTAATGCGATATCAGATTCAATAGACTCACAACAAAGCCTAACAACCAGTCAGCTTATTTTAGTATAAATTCATTTAATAGAGATGCCTGAAATTTTCATGTGCTTCCTCTAAGAGGGATGGGGCTAGCACAAGCTAAATAACCATCTCCCAGGCACGCTGTGGTAACTGCCCCAGCAACTTGAAGGAGAAACAGGTAGCCAATATGACCCTCCAAACTCATAAAGTCTCCACTGTTAATAACCGGTGCTTCATTTTCTCCCTTCCTCATGCAAACAATGTTTATTTTATGCCACTGTCGCAGGATTTGTCTCACTTCTTCATCTTCACTCATGACTCTATCAGTCTTCCATCTAGTATCCATATCTGTTTCCCATGAACTTGCCCAGTGCCTACAGCAGACATTCAGCAAACACTTAACAACTGACAGAAGTTGCCTGGGCTCGTGGCTGCTTCTCGGGCTAGGCAGTTTTAGAATGTCTACAGTTGTGTTGGAAATACTACTCTGCGTGCATCCATTGCCAGTTAGCCAACATCCCAGCGGTACGGTATCAAGTGCACAGTGATGTTTAGGCAAACTTGTGATTCCCAGTATCAGAACGCCAGCACAGGCCATGGCTGTGAACTGAGGCACACGCACCCCACAGCACTGTTCTCCAGCTGATAAAGCACTTCCGTTCACACCCATCAGAATCTACATGTGTGCCTCCCTCTCTCCGTACCAGAAGCATTTGGCTGCAGGGGGCATCTCGTAGTCCAGACATAGTATTCAAATACAAGACACCTTCTCTCCTACCAGAAAAAAAAATGCTTGCATAATGGCCAACCCCGGTTCTTCCTATGTCTAAGTTTTTTCCTGGGGGAAAAACCTGAGGCATTTTTCAAAACTCTAGACTTATTAAACTTTAATATGTTTGTTCAGGTACTTACCAAAATATGAATTTTCCCTTGGTCATTCAATAAATACTTGATGAGTAACTACAGACTATCCCAGTGACACAGTGGAGGTGGGAAGACAGCTTTCAGTAGTCCTTAAATTATAGCTACAAAGTAGTCAGTGTGTTTACAGAAAATGGTTCAACTATAATTCGATGCAGAAAAAATAATTCTAATACTTTGTACTCTGAGTTGATCCTTTTTAATTTTTTTTATTTATTTCAACTTATTCACTTTGTATCCCAGCTGTAGCCCCATCCTTTGTCCCCTCCCAATCCTGTCCTTCTTCCCTCTTCTCTTTCCATGACCCTTCCCAAGTCCACTGATAAGGGAGGTTCTCCTCCCCCTTCTTCTGACCCTAGCCTATCAAATCTCATCAGGACTGGCTGCATTGTCTTCCTCTGTGGCCTGGTAAGGCTGCCCCCCTCCATCAGGAGGAGATGATCAAAGAGCCAGCCACTGAGTTCTTGTCAGAGAGAGTCCCTCTTCCCCTTACTAGGGAGCCCACTTGGAGACTGAGTTGCCATGGGCAACATCTGAGCAGGGGTTCTAGGTTATCTCCATGCACGGTCCATGGTTGGAGTCTCAGTCTCAGAAAAGGCTCCTGGGCCCAAATTTTTGGTTCTGTTGCTCTTCTTGTAGAGCTTGGACAGCCCACCAGGTCTTTCTATATCCCCCTACTTTCATAAGATTCCCTGCACTCTGCCCAAAGTTTGGCTGTGAATCTCAGCATTTGCTTTAATATCCTGATGGATAGAGTCTTTCAGAGGCCCTCTGTGGTATGCTCCTGCCCTGATCCCTGTTTTCTCCATCTTCCAAGATCTATCCCGGTTTCCTTTCTGAATGAAGATTTATCATCTTACCAAGAGTCCTCCTTCCTGCTTAGCTTCTTTAGGTGTACAGAGAAACACTTAAAGAAATGCTCAATGTCCTTAGTCATAAGGGAAATGCAAATCAAAATGACCCTGAGATTTCACCTACACCCTTCAGAATGGCTAAGTTCAAAAACTCAAGTGACAACACATGCTGGAGAGGATGTGGAAAAAGAGGAACACTCCTCCATTGCTGGTAGGAATATAAACTTGTACAACCACTTTGAAAATCACTCTGGTGCTTTCTCAGAAAATTAGGAATAGCAGTTCCTCAAGATCCAGCTATACCACTCCTAGGCATATATCCAAAAGATGCTCAAGTATACAAGGACATTTGCTCAACCATGTTCATAGCAGCCTTATTCATAATAGCCAGAATCTGGAAATAACCTAGATGTCCCTCAATGGAGGAATGGATACAGAAATTGTGGTACATCTACACAATGGAATACTACTCAGCTATTAAAAACAAGGAAATCATGAAATTTGCAGGCAAATGGAGGGAACTAGAAAAGATCATCCTGAGTTAGGTATCCCAGAAGCAGAAAGACACACATGGCATATACTCACTTATAAGTGGATATTAGACATATAATATAGGATAATCATGCTAAAATCTGAATCTGTTTTTAAAGAACTGACCTCCTTGAACAGCCTAAAAGTTGGAATAGAATATGAATGAAAGCAGCAGTGACCTGCCAATCCTCTTACATATGGTATATTGTCTTGAGAACCACAGACAGAGGGTTTGTTCTGCACCAAGGGCTTCTGGAACTCAGTGAAGGAAACATCTAAAGAGACAGCCAGTCTTGGCAGAGACCTGTAGGTGCCTTCACATATTCCAAAGAAAGATGAGAGGCTCAGGAGCACTCAGGTCCTTCACTCTGGGTGTGACTAAATTGGATTCCTGTATTCTTAAGAACAGCACTTCCCCTTCGGCTTCCAGCAATACGTACAGCTCAGAGAACACAACCTACCCTACCCGAGCTGCAAAAACAAGAAAGCATGTGATTTTGTCATGAACTCAATGGCTGGCTTGTCGACTGCCCCCCTCCCGAGGAAGGAGCAGCCTAACTAGACCCCAGAAGAGGACATTGCAGCTAGCCCTGAAGAGACATGATAAGCTAGCGCCAGATGGAAGGAGGGGAGGTCCTCCCCTTTCAGTGGACTTGGAGGGGGGCAGGGAGAAGATGAGGGAGGGATGGGGAGAGTGGAAGGAAATGAGGAGGGGGCTAC
This sequence comes from Pachyuromys duprasi, assembly GCA_028658305.1. Lineage (NCBI taxonomy): Eukaryota > Metazoa > Chordata > Mammalia > Rodentia > Muridae > Pachyuromys > Pachyuromys duprasi. The sequence continues at coordinate 8,270 of JAQQSO010006014.1, forward strand.
AGCCAGGATACAAAGTATATAACCTGTGATTAATATAAAAATAAATAAATAACTTTAAAAAAAAAGAAGTTCAGGTGAAAGAGGGGATTAGGGTCAAAACTGGATAACATTCGTTGTGTAAGTATATGAACCTGACAAACATTAAAATATTTTAAAATAAATACAAAAAAAAGAAAGAAAGCACGTGTTTTCCTTTAGGATGAATTTCCTCAGCCCCAAAATTTCCTGGGATTTTTATGATTTTCTTAGAGCACTTTACCCCATGAACAATGCATACGACTTTGAGTGGAGAGAATAAAGGACACTTTCTTTAAGCCAGTCTCCATGTCACTTCGTAATTGTCATTTGCCTCAATTATTTGTGATTTTTTTGTGCTAATTGGCGTAATATCTAGAAGAGTACACACACACATGCACATGCACACACACAGACACACACACATACACAGAGAGAGAGGTAAAGGAAGGGAAGAAAGGGAGGAAGAAGGAAAGAGAGAGAGGGAGAGAGAGTTCATTAGCTTTGCCAAGGATAAATGAAAGGCTTTTCAATACCTGGGACAATTATTAAGGGATTGCATGAGAAGTGTGAGGCATACCAGTAACCATCTCATTCCTATTGATTCTTGTTTTTTCCTTCTTAATGGTGCATGCAGTGACTGGCAGTCAGTAGAATAATGATATGCCCCTGTTAAGATACAGTGAATTCGAGCTAAGTAATTACCATAACCTAGATGGACTTTCTTAGGCAATATTATTAATGAATTACCTTGTACACCAAGTCCATCAGTCATGCTATTTGTGATGTCCCAAGAAAAAGTCAAAACAATTTTTAGGCCTCCCAGAAATTAAGTGGAAAGGCTACCTACAAAATCCAAGTGAAGTTTTCTCAGCAGAGTGAACAACACACAGGAATGATGGGGCATCTGAAGACAAACCAAGTCCTGGAAGTCTCCATCCAAACCCAACAAGGTCAACACGATGCTCTCCTTACAAAGGTAAGCATGTTTCAGGCAGGAAGAAAAAGGCTCCTTTCCCTCTCTTAATATAACATCGAGAATCCAGGTGTAGTGGCATCTGCCTTTCATCCCAGCCCCTGGGAGCCAGAGGCAGTCAGATCTCTGTAAGTTCAAGGTCAGCCTGATCTATGTAAGTAGGTTCCACGGTAGTATCAACAACACAGTGAGAACTTGTCTCAAAATAAAACTAATTCTGTCTTAGCAGCCATGGATTACCTATAGCTCTGCATCTAGCAGTAAGGACTTGTTTAAAGAGAGTGATGGGGGACACAGGAGGAGTTGGAGAGAGAGGGGCTAGAAATGATGTAAGCACAGTACTCATATATATAAAATCCCAGAAAATGAAAACTTTTAATTAAAAAAAACTATAATGTCAAGAATTTTCATAGCTCTCCACCTGGTCATAAGTGACCTCGAATGCAGCTCAACAGGCTACCTTATAAATGCTGGAATAAAGCAGGAGTTACTGCCGCAGTGACAAAACCACATTAACATAGCTCATTTTCACAAGGGTCCTTTCTCGGGCCCTGTACTTCCATGATTTCAAAGCACTCAATGTTCACATACCCTAAGCAGAGATGTTATTATACAGTACAACTTCCACAGAGGAAGGAGAGGTCTTAAAAGTACTTTCAAACTCCCTGATGAGAAAGAGTTTTGAAATACTATGTAGATACTGATGGAGTAATTCACTGGTAATGGTAACAAATTTCCCAAAGCATTCTAAGAGGAAGTCCACACACTCAAGAGAAAGAAATGAGATAGCATGATGGTGGATACCTGTCCTACCAGCCTCCTGGGAGGCTGGAGCCAAAGGATCATGTGAGCTCATGAGTTCAAGATCCACGTAGACAACATATTGAGGTCACATCAAAAAATAAATTTATTTATTTATATATTTTATATGTTTATATTTGCTATTTCATAAATATGTAAAAATATTATATATTAAAATATGTAATATCTATATATCTGTAGGTATAGATATGGGAGGAAAAATTATCAGCCTACTTTTCTTTTCAACTTACTAAATTATCTTTAAGACAACAACAGCAAAGCCTGAACTTTTGTATATCTGACACTCACACTGGCCAAGCTGTCAACAAATACAGACGGTAAGCCTGAGGAAAGGAGGTGTGCTCTGGGAGAGCCCTTTAGGTGGAGTATGGTCCCAGAGCAGCAAATCTGGATTGTTCTTCTCAGGATATTTACAAAGCCTGACCATGCCAGATACACAGCAAATAAAGGGCACTGTGTTGGATGAACAAATCCTTACTCTGTGAATACCGTTCCCAGACAAGGAATCCTTTACTGGGAAATGATTTTCCCCCTTCAAAATCCCATTGCTTTGTAGCAACCTTGTTTGTCAGGATTCCAAATCTGCTAAGGAATAAGCATTAACATAGCATACCTGCAGTTTACACAGGTAAGATTTGATATGTCATTATTCCCAAAAAATAATAAAGATGTGGAGGTTCAGAGAGGTAAATTATCTTCCACAGCACAACACACTCTATGAGGAAACTAGGATTTGAATTCACACATTTTTAGATTCTTTTGGTATTTTCTTTTCTTTTTTTTAATTTATTTATTTTTATATCAATCAAGGTTAGGTACTTTGAATCGCAGGTGTAGCCCCCTCCCTCATTCCCTCCTACCCTCCCACTCCCTCCCTCATCTCCCTCCTCCCCGCCCCATCCAAGTCCACCAAAAGGGGAGCACCTCCTCTCCTTCCATCCAACCCCAGCTTATCCTGTCTCCTCAGGGCTGGCTGCAAAGTCCGCACCTGGGATCTAGCCAGTCTGTCACTCCCCGGCTTGTATGGGGGAGGGTCAAAGAGTCAGCCATCAAGATCATGACTGAAAAAGTCCCTGTTTCCCTCACTAGGGTCTTCAGTCCTACACCAAGCTATCATGGGCCCCTCTGTGCGGGGGTTCCAGGCCACATCCACACATGGTACTTGATTGTAGAAACCATCTCATACAAGACCCTTGTGCCCTGCTCAGTTTGGTCTTTGTGGAGCTCTTGTTCTCCCCAAGTCTCACCAACCTCCCCCAGATCTATCATTACTTCTCGCCCTCTGCCAGAGGCTTGATCACGAGTCTTAATATCTGCTCTGATACATCACTACATTGACACCCCCAGAGGTCCTCTTTGGCATGCTCCTGTCCTATTGCTTGTTTTCTCCTCCACTCAATGTCCATCCCATTTGTTCATCCAGAGAAGCATTGATCATACCAACCTGGGTCCTCCTTCCTGTCTATCCTCTCTAGGTGTGTAGATTTCAGCTTGACCTTCCTATCCTATAGGTCTATATAAGTGAGTATATACCATATGT
>JAQQSO010006015.1:0-11622 GCA_028658305.1 Pachyuromys duprasi
CATTGATCATACCAACCTGGGTCCTCCTTCTTGTATATCCTCTCTGGGTGCGTAGATTTCAGCTTGAACTTCCTATCCTATAGGTTTATATAAGTGAGTATATACCATATGTTTCTTTCTGCTTTTGGGATACCCAGTATGATCTTTTCCAGGTCCCACCATTTGCCTGCGAATTTCATGATTTCCTCCTTTTTAATTGCTGAATAGTATTCCATTGTATAAAAGTACCACAATTTCTGTATCCATTCCTCAACTGAGGGACATCTGGGTTGTTTCCAGATTCTGGCTATTACAAATAAAGCAGCCACGAACATGGTTGAGCAAATGTCCTTGTTGTGTACTTGAGCATCTTTTGGATATATGCCTAAGAGTGGTATAGCTGGGTCTTGAGGAATCACTATTCCTAATTGTCTAAGAAAGCGCCAAACTGATTTCCAGAGTTCTTAAAAACATAGGAAGTAAAGGGTTTAGAGAAAAAGTAAGATAAATTAGAGAATAAGAGAGGGAATTTAGTAGGTGTTTTTTTTTAATGAATAAGACAGTTGACATTTTCCTTAAGTGAATATGACCTATGCATTTCAGATAAAAGTTTTTAAAATTTATTTAATTTTAATTTTTATTAATTACTCTTTATTCACTTTGTATCCCTCCTGTAGCTCCTTCCCCCTTGATCCCACCCTCTCTCCTACTTCTCCACACATGCCACTCCCCAAGTCTACTTGATAGGGGAAGTCTTCCTCTCCTTCCTTCTGATCCTAGTCTATCAGGTCTCATCAGGACGGGCTACATTGTCTTCCTCTGTGACCTGGTAGGGTGCACCCCCATCAGAAGGCAGTGGTCAAAGAGCAGGCCAATCAGTTCATGTCAGAGACAGTCCTTGTTCCCATTACTATGGAACCCACTTGGACACTGAACTGCGATGGACTACATCTGAGCAGGGGTTCTAGGTTATCTCCATGCATGGTCCTTGGTTGGAGTATCAGTCTCACAAAAGACCCCTGTGCCTAGATTTTTTTTGCTTTTGTTGCTTTCCTTGTAGAGCTCCTTTCCTCTCCAGGTCTTACTATTTCCCATTTATTTCATAAGATTCCCTGCACTCTGCCCAAAGATTGGCCATAAGTCTCAGCATCTGCTTTGATATGCTACAGTACAGAGCCTTTCAGAGGCCCTCTGTCCTGTTCCCTGTGTTATCCTTCTTCGGATGTCCATCCTCTTTGCCTTTCTGAATGGGGATTGAGCATCTTAGCTAGAGTCGTCCTTCTTGATTAGTTTTTTAGGTGTACAGATTTCTGTAGGTTCATCTTATAGTATATTTCTAATATTCGCTTATAAGTAAGTATATACCCTGTGTGTCTTTCTGCTTCTGGGATAGCTCACTCAGGATGATCTTTTCCAGTTCCCACTATTTACCTACAAATTTCATGACTTCCTTGTTTTTTGTTTTTTTTTTTTTTCTGAGTTCTTTATATATACTAGATATTAGCCGTCTGTCAGATAAAGGGTTGGGGGGGGGGTCCTTTCTCAATCTGTAGGCAGTCATTTTGGTCTGAGGATAGTGTCCTTTGCTTTACAGAAGTTTTCAGTTTCATGAGGTCCCATTTATTGAGTGTTGCTTTTAGAGCCTGTCCTGTTGGTGTTCTGTTTAGGAAGTTGTTTCCTTTGCCAATGAATTTAAGGCTCTTTCCCAATTTTTCTTCTAACAGGTTTAGTGTGTCTGGTTTTATATTGAGGTCTTTGATCCACTTGGACTTTAGTTTTGTGTATGGTGGTAAGTATGGATCTATTTGCATTTTTCTCCATGTAGACATCCAGGTAGACCAGCAACAGTTTTTGAAGATCCTATCTCTTTTTTCTTTGTACGATTTTGGCTTCTTTGTCAAAGATCAGGTGTCCATAAATGTGCGGGTTTATTTCTTGGTCTTCTATTTGATTCTATTGATCCACCAGTCATTTTCTATGTCAGTACCATGCAGCTGTTAGTATTGTTGCTCTATAGTACAGCTTAAGATCAGGAACGGAGATACCTCTAGATGATTTTTATTGTAGAGGATTGTTTTAGAAATTCTGGATTTCTTATTATTCCATATGAAGTTGAGACTATTTTTTCAAGGTCTGTAAAGAATTGTGTTGGTATTTTGATGGGAATTGCATTGAATCTGTAGATAGCTTTTGGTAAGATGGCTATTTTTACTATGTTAATCCTGCCAAGCCATGTGCATGGGAAATCTTTCCATCTTCTGATATCTTCTTCTAATTCTTTCTTCAGAGACTGGAAATTATTTTTCATACAAGTCTTTGCCTTTCTTGGTTAGGGTCACACCAAGATACTTTATGTCCTTTGTGGCTATTGTGAAGGGTATTGTTTCCCTAATTTCTTTCTCAGCCCTCTTGTCTCTTTTATACAGGAGGGCTACTGACTTTCTTGAGTTAATTTTGTATCCAGCCATTTTGTCAAAGGTGTTTATCAGCTATAGGAGTACTCTCGTAGAATTTTTGGTGTCACTCAGGTATACTATCATATCATCTACATATACTGATACTTTGACTTTTTCTTTTCCAATTTGTATCACCTTGATCTCCTTGGTGTGACCCTAACCAAGAAAGTCAAAGACTTGTATGAAAAAAATTCCAGTCATTTATAGTTTAAAATTCTTTTTCATCTTGCTTTGACGTGCATTAAACATGGTCAAAGGACTTTTATTCTATTGTTACTGTTGCTGTCTTGGAGACTTCCTGCCTAGTCCTGGAAGCTTTTTGCTTCTGTAAAATGTAATCTAGGCCTAGAATGTTTTCAGCCTCTGAGAACTATTGCTTAATTAGCTCACCCTTTCTTGGTTTTTTTTTTTTTTTTTAAGCTCATACCTGGCTGGTTCAATTCAGCTGTTCTGACTCCAACTTCTATTCCAACTAACTAACTCAATCTGGCTTTTCTCTCAGCCTCTGAATTGTTCGGCTTGGCCGCAAATTAACTCCAGAAATCTGCTCTAATCTACTGGCTCCTTCTCATTCTCTTGATCATTTGGTCTTTACCTGAATTCTCTCTCTGCAACCACGTCTCTATTGCTGTCCTGATAAAACTGTTTCCTCTCTTTTTGTATTGTCCCTCAAGTAGTTTCCCTTTCCTCTCTCTTCTGAGGGTTGGGCTTATCCTATGCTGTCAAATATTGTTCTTATTTGTCACCTTTTCTGCCACTCAATTTGGCATCACTTTCAAACATGGGTGCTTCCTTTTACAAAATAACTTTACCTTCATTGAGATTAAAGGCATGCATCTTTAAATCCTCATAAGGACCTAAACTTTTCTTTCCCTGAAACTTGCTCTATACCAGGATTGACTTGAATTATGATCTGCTTGCTTTTAACTCCTTGATTAAAGGGATGCTTGTATTCCAGTCAGATCACATAGACCTAGTTCACATCTTTGGATGTGAACTCTTGCCATAACAGCCATGTTCTTAATAAAACTACTCTATAACTTCCACCTTTCTGTTTAAGCTAAAAACTGTACACAGTTTAACTTTTACAATAGAAACAGTTATCAGTCCTACAAACTTAAGAGTCCCAATGTCCTTACAAAGATTCACTATGCCATTGATGCAATGATCCTCCATAATTGCAGTCCTGATCATTTGTATATTTTAAATATGTGCTAGCATCAACTTTCAAGTTACTGAATAGTAAATATGAAATACCAAATCATGTTTAATCAACCTAGTGATTTTCAGTTCAGAAAATTTTTTCAGTGTCCTAAAGAGGGTCTTATTCCTTAATCATATCATTTATATGTGTATGATATTTTACCTGAAACATTATAATCATTCCTAATTTCCTTGTATTCATTATTGCCTCCCTCTAAGCAGCTTCTAGTAGAGCATGGCTTATTGAAAGAGAAAAACTAATTGGTCATTAACATCAACCAGGATGAGGCCTTTTGCATTTTGATCCTGTAGCTATAGATCTGGTTATATGAAAGCCTCAAGTTCCCAGGCACCAGCCAATCTTAAGTCCTTACTGTTCAAAACCACACTTCATTAAAAAAAAAAAATCCTTGTTGTATGGTTGAGCATCTTTTGGATATATGCCTAAGAGTGGTATAGCTGTGTCTTGAGGTAGCACTATTCCTAATTTTCTGAAAAAGAGCCAGATTGAATTCCAAAGTGGTTGTACAAGTTTACATTCCCAGCAGCAAGGGAGGACGGTTCCTCTTTCTCCACATCTTTATCATCCTGTTTTGTCACTTCAGTTTTTTATCTTAGCCATTCTAATGGGGGTGAGATGGAATCTCAGATTTGTTTTGATTTGCATTTCCCTGATGACAAAGGGCATTGGGCATATATCTGAAAGATTGTCAACCATACATTTTCCTAACTGTGTTCATAGCAGCTGTATTCATAACAACCAGAATCTTGAAACAACATCCATGTCCTTCAACTGAAGAATAGATACAGAAATTGTGATACATTTACACAATGGAACACTACTCAGCAATTTAAAACAAGGAAATCATGAAATTTGGAGACAAATGTATGGAACTAGAAAAGATGATCCTGAATGAGGTAATATGGACACAGAAAGACACATATGGTATATACTCACTTAAAAGCGGATATTAGACATATAATATAGGATAAACATTAAAATCTATAGTCCTAAAGAAGCTAAAGCGAAAAGGCTTAATCCTCATTCAGAAGGGCAAATAGGATAGACATATGAAGTAGGAGAAGACAGGAAGCAGGAAAAGTGCCTTCCACAGAGGACCTCTGAAAGATTCTACCCAGCAGAATAGTGAAGCAGATGCTGAGACTCATAGCAAAACTTTGGGCTGAGTGTAGGGAATCTTATGGAAGGGAGACAGAAAGACCTGGAGGGGACAGGAGCTCCATAAGGAGACCAACAGAGTCAAAAATCTGGGCTCAGGGAGTCCGGCAGAAGCTGATGAATTAACCAAGGACCATTCATGACCACCTGCTCAAATATAGCCTATGGGCAGCTCAGTCTCTATGTGGGTTCCCTGGTAAGGAGAGCAGGAGCTGTCTCTGACATGGACTCAGTGGCTGGCTCTTTGGTTACCTTCCCCTGGTGAACTGGCCTAACTAATTAGGCCACAGTGAAAGAGGATCCAGACAGTCCTGATGAGACCTGATATGTTAGGGTCAAAGAGGGGAGGAGGATCTCCCGTATCAGTGGACTATGGTAGGGACATGTTGGGAAGGGAAGCAGGGTGGGACTAGAAGGAGATTAGGGAGGGGATTAGAGCTGGGGTATAAAGTGAATAAATTGTAATAAATAATAATAGTAATGAAAAAAATTAAAAACTTTACCTTTGTGCTGACAAACGGTATCTTCCAAATAAAGCATTTTTGAGGCATGCATACCAATCTGAACACAGGACATTAAAATGCCTTAGAGACATGTTTAGAATCAATTCCTTTTGACTCTTATTTTTTCCCCTGATTCCTAAGCCGAAATTTCTGAAGACTTCCCTTATGATAATCTAATTTGTTTTGAGAGACCGGAGAATTAAAAATTAAGTTTTGGGGGTACTGAGCTAAAGAGTATAAGAGAACAAAGAAATCGGCTAAGCTGGCCTTGCTGTTTCTAGACATCCAGCCAGATGCAGGGAAGAAATGACCTTGAGGCATTCCTGTCTGCTCATTACAGATGTGGTTACCAGGAAACCAGCCTGGATGGCCTTGCTCCTGGAAATAGCCCTGACTGAGATAACAGCCCCCTTTCCTTAGCAACAGCCTATCAGTCCAGGACAGGACATTCTAACTGAAGTCCAAGGAAGGCCGTTTTCCTCCCTGACCACCCCTCCCCAAAAAAAGAGAACAAAGAAAGCCAGCCATTCATGATCCTGGCACTTTCCCATAGCAAATAGTTTTAAAATGTAGCATCCCCTTTTTCTGTATTAACCAATAAAAGATTCTAGGCTGAATCCCCCACTTTGGGTGCCCTGGGAAGGACTGTAATCCTATAAATAACCCTAAATGCTGAGCTGGGGACTCTCTCAGCTAGATGCCAATGTCTCTGTGAGAGTCCCATCCTGGGCTGGTGATAAAACTCCTGTGTTTTGCAATGGACTCTACTCCTGGTGGTCTCACCAATTGGGCACAACAATTTCACCAAAGGCAGATGCAATTGCCTTTAGTTTTTCTGAGTTTTATTAGCAGAAGTCTACACCCATACATACTACTGGAGACTGATAACTTACCTAAAATGATTTTCATCACATTACATTGTCCTTCATTTTATTCCCATAGAGAATCATTTACACTCAGTTGTCTTTTCAGTGGGTCCCTTTGAGTTTTTCTAAAATATTTACTGCTTTTCTGAAATTCCCTATTCTCCTCCTACTGTGCAGTAAAAGAGAAATATAAGCTTGTGAAATATGTTGGGCCAGTGGATACTTTGATTTGGCCTCTGCTAAAATTTTTCTTTCTTTGCATATTTGTGTTTTTCTGTGCCTTTACCCACTTAATTTTTCATCTTTAGTTTATTTCAATAAGTGGAGGGAAGTGTCTATTCATTTCTAGACACTACATGCTATATAGTAGGTGACTTTGACTATTCTCTTTTCAGTACTTTTGTCTGGCCTGATTAAAGCACCTCTTTAAATGCTTTTTTTTTTTTTTCATTTTTTCCTTAGTTCACCAAACAGTTTTGTGATTAGTATTTGGCTCCCTACAAAGACTTACCTTTAAGAAAATGTTGCAGGTCAAACCTAGGCCCACAGCATACTACTCACCCTGATTTGTATCATGTTGCCATTTCCCACTAACTAGCTAGATTATTGGCATCTGGTTCTATTTTTTGACCTTACTTTCTAAAATATCACTTCATACTTTCTTTCCTCTTTTTCTACTTGTCCATCTATAGAAAGTAATCAGTTATTAAGTCATGTTAAAGTTTTTAAAACATTTTAAAATATTGTTGAGATTATAATACAATTACAATAATTCTCCCCTTCCTTCCACCAAACTCTCCCTTTTACCACTCCTTTCCTTCCTTCAAATTAGTGGCCTCATTTTTCACTAATTGTTATTGAATATATGTGTATTACTATATATAATATGTTTAATCAATATAATACCATTTGTAAGTATGTTTTCAGGGCTGACTTTTTGGCACTGGACAGTCAATTGGTGTGTTCTTCCCTGAGGAAGTCGTCCATTCCCGCTCCTAGCTTTTCCCTGTTTTCCCTCGTTCTTTTTGTAGGGTTGAAGCCTCCTACACTTCTTCCATCCTTTTAACAATCTCAATTTCGTTCTTTATACTAATAAATCACTTTTAGAATAGTATGTTAAATCCAAAGCATCCATTAAAGAGTGGACCGATATAAAACAGCCTTTGTCTCAATATTATTTGAAAAGACTCTTTTTGTGTATTTTCTCATTCCTTCTCATCAGTAACACTCCATTTTACAATACTGCTTGAGAATGTCTTGAATTTTCAAAATAAAGCTTTTAGTTGAAAAGGTCATGATTTCGTTTTTCTCATAAACATTATGTTATAAGACTTCAGTGTCAAAATATGAATAAATTATAGTTCTGGGTATGAATCATGCATATGTTATTAATAAAGAAGCCAAGATATTTAAATATATGTAAATATACTTAGCAAATATAGCATCACAATAGAAACTTCTAAGTAACTGAGCTTAATAGTATAGATTTGCAGTCAATGGGAACTTAGGGGTGGGATATTTTGTATATATTGATATTTGAATCTAAGAATGTTCTATGACATTTGTTTTTTTTTTTTGAAATTACAATTTAAAATTGATTATCCAATCCACCATCAACTCAGTCTTTAAAAGCCTTCATTTCATAAAAGACATTTATTCCTCAACCAATTTGTTCAATTTAAACCTCAATGTTTCCTTTGTGGGGTGCAAAATATATCTTTGGGGCTTGATATTGAGAGACCAAAAGATTAAAAAAAAATCAGTGGCTATTATATTATAGTTTAAAGCCTGAATGTAAGGCTAGCTAGGTGGAGACATTTCCAGCAATGCCCTGCATTCTTTTCCTGCCCACTAGAGATAAAGTTGCTAGGATACTGGCTCATCCCCCTAAGGAGGGACACCAGATCATTAATGGTTTGGGGACCTTCCTACAGCCAATCAATTCAAAATGCAACATACCTTTTGTATTTCAACCAATAGATGCTTGCCAGGCAGGAATCATCTCTGCTTTGGGCATGCTGGGAGGGACCTGAATCTTTAAATCACCCAAGTAACCTGAGCATGGGGCTCTCCCCTCTCAACGCTTTGGCGGTGGGGAGGGGGACTGGTGTGTGAGCCCAAGCTACAGCTTGTAACTTGTAATAAAAAACCTCATGTATTTACAGCAGAGTTTATTCCTGGTCTTTGGGGGTTCGCAAACTAGGCACAACAATACAGCTGTCTTTTTATATCAGTAGACAGAATATTGCATGTACTGCCATATGTATCCAGTCAGCTCAGAAGGCGATTTCAGTCTGGAGGGGTGGGTCCAATGGGCAACTCACCCTGCTGGTTGCTTCACTCTTTCGATTTCATTGGAGTCTACAAACATGTATTGACTGCTGAAAATATTTCTCATTCTGGAAAGGATCAACGGCAGGAATGACAATGCTGCTGCCACCTTCAAGATTCCACACTCAAGCAAGGAGCGTAATTGGTCTCAATTACAAAATACCAGACATAATATGTAAGTATAAACCTTAAAATGAAGTATACACAAAGTGCTCAGGACCTTGAGAGAGTTTTCACTTTGAAGGAGGTAGAAATCTGTATCTAATAAGGTTTTATAAACAGTGTGCCCTTGAGGAGAGACTAAGTAAAGGAGGATATTTGAAGTAGTGGGGATATGAGCAAAACCATTTAGGAAGAAGATTAAGTTTTGTTGTGTACTATTATGTATCATATTTTGTACTGGGCCTTTATATTTGTTTGAATATTTAATCTTCATAACAAAATTATAATTTGCATCATACTATTTCCATTTTTGGATAATAATGAAGTTCAAAATGAGTAATAATTATTGGACTGTGTGTTTAACCAAAATTGTTCAGGCAACAAAGTCTGTGTTCTTTCCTAATAATCAAGAGAGAGAAATAACAATTTAAAAGAAGTAGAATTATAGGATATAAGATCCCTAAAAATGTGGTAAAATGAATGGTCAGTGAGATCTTCTAGAATCAAATATGTTTCCCAAGATATTTAACAAATACTCTGTAGAAACAAGGTAACATGGTTAAATACATATGGGTAAACCCTCTGCTATCTGCTAGTGCATGATGTGTAGGTTTTAAATTGCTTAAATGAATGTTAGCTTCTTAGAATTGAATAGTTACCTCTAGAGTTATAATGTGGAAAATGTTCATAAGGATAACATACCAGTCAGCTCTTACTCTTTTTTGATATTTAAAAGTCACATCAGTAGGTGTAAGGTTTCAGGAATTCCTATGGTAATTTAATATATTTAATCCTTAACATTTGAAAATTGTTACTAACAAGGAAAATTGTTATAGCATATGTTAATATGATTAGTCGTATTGTCATGTGGAATATGGAATGGAAAAGGTAGGCATAGCTAGTCATACTTGTTAGGTAAAAATGAAATGTAATGACTTGCTCACATAATTCTTACCTATGAATTTTGACAAAAGTACTCATATATCTGTCTGGATGACATGGCTTTTATTTTTACACTGTGCATGCTAGATTTTCCCAGTTTCTAGATCTTTTATATGCTGAACAAAGATCACAGATAAAACTATATTTATCACTTTACTTTGCATGGTTTGATGGGGTCTGGACTAGCTGGAGTCCCTGAGCTACCACTTCCAGTCCAAGAGACCTTGTCCATTTATCCTCATAGGCTGAAGAAACATTTTTTTAGACATTCCATATTGCAAGAAATACCTGGAACACTTTTTAAATTACCCAGAGGCTAACTGTTAAAAATTCTAATCACAATTTATAATGTAGAGTTGTTTCTTTTACACTTTTTTCCAAACCACCAGAAATATTAGTTGGTGGAACAAAAATGTAATTATTACAAAATATAAAATATGCTCAAGGAAAGAAGAAACAGATCTTTGAAAACAATAATATTTTTGTCACTTTATCAAGTTGTGAATACCACATTAATCTGATTAAACTTTTGGGGATAACAGAATTTACTCATTAAGGTGCAAATATGTAGAAATTGTGAATGCATAACTGTAAAGGAGGAGTTCAGTATGCATTAGCACCATTCCTTAAATAGTCACACTTCATTTCAATTGAAAACCTTTGCACAACTGAAAGAATGAAAAAATGCTATTGTTGAATAATAAGAATTAAAAAACACTTTGGGAAGTTATGAATGTCTAAGATTTCCTGGGGTTATATTTGCAAGGGTTGATTCATAGTCAGATTAGCTTCCTGCCAGATGGAAGAAACACACAGTAAATCAGCTTCTGCAGGAGACAAATCAAAAAGAAGTACAGGCTGCTATTTAAAGAGTTTTCTTTCTTTTTGTCATATTAATAGCACATATTAACACAAAAGGAATGTTATTGCCAGAAGACAAACCAGCAAGGCGACCTTCCCATCCTTTAGGAAGAATAAATCCTTTTGAGTCCACGAGGTTGGCACACACTATCTTTTTGGACTGAACATCCAGGAAAGTATTTCCAATTAAATGATGCCCAAGCCTTGTGCATTTTAAGTAGAAATAAAAGAATAAATGTATCTATATTGGTGAAATACTTCCTTGTGAACCCACGGCACTTTTTTGTTGTTAATATCATTGGTATTGAAAAGGTAGATAATACATGAGATAGATGTATGTCTTTGAAAGGTCTCCTAAAAAGAGTGTGTGGTCTTTGGGAGTGGTGCAGGGGAATCACATACTCTGCACAAGAATTCAAAAGCACATTCTTTACCTCCCATCATCACCAATCTTGGCTGGTACAGGAAATCACACTCCCCTTATAATTCTTTTTTTCTGGCTTTTGTTTTTTTAAAATATGTTCCTGTTACAATATCTTTGCTGTGTTCTTCACTTTTTACCGTTTTTGTTTGTTTGTTTGCTTTGCTTGTTATCTTAGCTTTGCTTGTGTAGTAGAATAAACTTTTTAAGCTGGGAACATCCAGACTTAAATCATTCTGACTAGCTTTGCAGGCAGGAAACTCTGAGGAGAATGGTAACAATTTAGCAGGTATCATTTGTTTTCCGAGAACCTTCTGAATGTCAGTTCAGCAGTCCTGTGGGAGAGGTGTTGTTATCATTGTATCTGTTAGCTGAGGAAGTAGTGTCACACAGTTGAGGAATCTGCCCAAAGATCCAGAATTTGTAATTAACAGGATTTTGCTTCAGACAAGAATGAGTTTGAATAACAAACAAACAAAAACTGTCTCCTAAAACTTGTGCTGTGTCAGAGCTTTTATGTGCCAATTAAACATCTGGAAATCTCATTAAAATTTCCATCATATCTGCTCTGATACATCGCTACGTTGACCCCCCCAGAGGTCCTCCTTGGCATACTCCTGTCCTGTTGCTTGTTTTCTCCTCCACTCAATGTCCAACCTATTTGTTCATCCAAACGAGCATTGATCATACCCACCTGGGTCGTCCTTCCTGTATATCC
>JAQQSO010006016.1:0-11622 GCA_028658305.1 Pachyuromys duprasi
ACAGTGGTTTCTTTGGGTTTGATCCCTTGTTTGTTTTTGTTTTTGTTTTTTGTAACAGGGCCAGCTCATGACTTGGGCTTGGAACTCAGTGTGTAGCTGAGTATGGCCTTGAATTTCTGGCTCTCCTGCCTCTACCTCCCAAGAGCAAGGATTATAGGCAAGGGCTAACATGTCCGGTTCAGGTGCTGGGAATGGAATCAAGGACTTTATACATGCTCAGTAAGCACTCTACCAACTGAGCCACATCTCCAGCTTAGCATGAGGGAAGGCTGTGTCTGCCAACCTCAAGACAGCATAGACAGGGTGTCTGCTGATTCTTAAATTCACAGTGGGCTTTGACTTTCCAAGCTGGTGGTTCTCATGGGAGGAAAGGGTGGTAGGAAGCTAACAAGAAGCTTCATTAGTCTATCATCCTTTCCGGGGTCCTATGTGTTCACAGGATACTCTCAGCTCACAGCCTTGTCCTGCCTAGCCGGAGAGGCCCCAAAACAGCATAAAGGAAAAATGAGAATGTCATGGAAGCCTGGACAGAGGAAGGGTCAGATAAGACAAGAAACTAGAGCAAGATGTAAGGGGGATGGCTACATGCCCCATCTCCCCATCATCTTCCTCAGGGCACTGGTTACCTCCCTATTCCTCAGGCTGTAAATGAGTGGGTTGAACATTGGTGTGAGGATTGTGTAAAAGACGGAGGTGGCTCTATTTCCTATAGGTTTTCTCGCAGAGGCCCGCTGCATGTAGCTAAATATGGCTCCCCCATAGTAGAGGCCCACCACAGCCAGGTGGAAAGAGCAAGTGGTGAGGACCTTCTGTTTCCCCTCAGTAGAGGGCATCCTAATCACAGCTGTGAGGACCCGAGCATAGGAAGCCACAATGACTCCAAGAGGCAGCAATAACATTATCACACAGCATACATAGACGAGGTCTTCAAATAGTGAGGTGTCAGCACAGGAGAGGCGCAACAGGGCAGGGACCTCACAGAAGAAGTGGTCCACCTCTAAAGATCCACAATAGGGGAAGCTGAAGACCACACCCACATCGATCACACTGTCTGCCATCCCACCTATCCAGGATGCCAAGGCCAGAAAAGAGCAGTTCTTCCAGTTCATGAGCACTGGGTACCTCAGTGGGTGGCAGACAGCCATGTACCTGTCATAGGCCATGACTGCCAAGAGGAAGCACTCGGCTCCTCCTACTGTGACCACAAGGAAGATCTGAGATGCACAGCCCCCCAGGGAGATGAGCTTCCTGCCCGAGAGAAAGTTGGCTGCCATCTTGGGCACCACTGTGCATGTCATAGTCAAATCCATGATGGAGAGCTGGCCGAGAAAGAAGTACATAGGGGTGTGCAGGCGTCTGTCTGCCTGGATGAGCATCAGGAGGAGAGTGTTACCAACCACAGCAGTCCCGAAGGCCAGAAGCACCAGGGAGAAGAAGAAAGAGTCATAAGGTGAGTGGCTGAACAGGCCTGCAAGAATAAAGCTGGACAGGGCAGAATGGTTCCAGAGCTCCTCTGCCATGTCCCTGAGAAGCAGAAAAACAAAAACAAAAACAAACAAACAAAAAAAGAAAACCAAACAGTTTATTGGACATCTCAGAGCATAAAAGAAAATATTCTTCCCCAAAGGCAGAGACTAGCCTTTTACATTGCCCTACCCTTTCCTCCTGCAGTAAAAATTCATTTTTCTCTCTCAGCTGTTTGGAAGAGTCAATTAGCCCTTATTTCTGTTGAGGGAGCAAGGAATGAGGATGCAGGCAGGAAATTGGAGAGCAAAAGAATCGGTGGTAACTAAATGGCAGGCTTGGAGGAATAGCTTTAAGACAAGGGGCTTTAGATTTAAGAGACATGAAAGTGAAGAATGGGAGGTCCCAAGAGACAAGAGGAGAATGAAGAGCATATGAAGGGGTAAAGGTTATACAGTTAAAAAGTAAAGGATGGCTTCTTGTTAAGAACAAGGGAAGTGACGCTGCCGAGGTGGTAAAGGACAGGGAGGCTCCAGAGCTCCTCTGCCGTGTCCCTGAGAAACAAATAAAGACAGCAAATAAACAAAACAGTTTATGGGACATCTGTACCTAACTACTGATCTGAGTCATCTCCAGAGGCCATGCAAAGGTCAAAGGAGAGAAGTGCCTCCATAGAGTTGTCCTCTGACCTCCCTACACACGCCGTGACCCGTGTGCCAAACATTTACCTTATACCCAAACACGTTCATTATTTTTGTAAAAAGCAGAGTGTGTTGGGTGGGGGGACTCCTCTCTACCCCTTGTCTTAGAGTACCTACCATAGAAAAATAAGTACGGTCTTTCTAGGTGAGATGGCAGTCTTTCAAAAACATTTATGTGGTTTTTGAAACGGGATCCCTAGCCCAGGTTGACCTTGAACTTGTTACGTATCCAAAAATGGCTCTGAACCCTTGATCCTCCTTCTGTCCAGTTTCTGAGTGTTCCGCTGCAGCCTGTTCTTTTAAGCCTTTGAAGCTTCTTGCTTTAGTGATGTTTCTGACAGAGGAATGTCTCCTTCCAAAACCTAAGCTCTAGATATCTTTGAAATATAGTTATTAAGAAAAAAGGTAGTGATGGCCACCTTTAATCCCAGTACTCAGGGGGCAAAGCAGGCAGATCTATATGAGTTTGAGGCCAGCCTGGTCTACATAGTTGAGAGGCTGAAAAGAAAGCTAGACAGGAAGAGAGAGAGGATGTGGATGGGGGAAGAAAGGTGCTTGGGGTTGTATCTCAGTGGTTGAACTCTTGCCCAATATGTTTGAGATCTTGTGTTGTTTTCCTTGGGAAATAGGGGCAGGAGAGGAGGGGAAAGAGGAGAGAAGATGGAGAAAAGGAAAGAAGAAAGAAGGGGGGAATGTCGTCTTATCTCAGTCTCCGGGGTAGAGTAGGAGCCTAAATGGAGCCTGGCACTTGCACAGGAGCCTGCCCCAGAGGACTTCTGAAACACTCTACCCAGCAGTGCATCAAAGCAGATGCTGAGGCTCATGACCAACCTTTGGGCAGAGTGCAGGGAATCTTAGGAAAGAAGGGAGAGATAGAAAGACCTGTAGGGGACAAGAGTTCTACAAGGAGAACAACAGAACCAAAAAACAAAACAAAACAAAACAAAAACAAAAAACTGGGCCCAGGGGTCTTTTCAGAGACTGGTACTTCAACTAAGGATTATGCATGGAGATAACCTAGAATCCCTGATCAGATGTAGCCTAAGGCAGCTCAGTATCCAAGTGGGTTTCCTAGTAAGGGGAACAGGGATTGTCTCTGACATGAACCCAGTGGCTGGCTCTTTGAACACCCCCTGAGGGGGGAGCAGCCTTACCAGGCCACAGAAGAAGACAATGCAGCCAGTCCTGACCAGAGGTGATAGGCTAGGGTCAGATGGAAGGGGAGGAAGACCTCTCCTATCAGTGGACTTGGAGAGAGGCATTAGAGGAGACCAGGGAGGGAGGACAGAATTGGGAGGGAATGAGGGAGGGGAGTACAGCTGGGATACAAAGTTAATAAACTGTACTTAATATTAAAAAGAAAAATTACAATGGAAAAAGAAATACAAAATTGCTTCTTTTCAGAAAGACATAAGAAGTTTACCTTTCCTTTACACAAAGCCAATTATTTATCAGATTGTTCCTTCATCAGCAAACAAATTTAGGATACAGTATGTCTGACAATGAGACAGTCAAGTCTTATTTTTGAGGACCAGTGTCCACTCATCCTAAAGGACCTGTGTAGTAATGCATGTACCTGTGTAGGGAGCAAGTGACATCCTGTGTAAATCTGTGATGTTGACATGGGCGTGGCCATATGTCAAGGACCCCAGTGCCTTAGGCTCCTGGAAAATAGAAAAGCCCTCCCTGGTCTAAGCTCAGGGAAATGGCCAAACCTTCCCTCCAAACCCAAGTGCAAATAGTGACAGTGTGTACAGAAAATGCCCACCATAGCTTTCTGCCCCTGAGATGGTCACAGCCTGAAGACTGCTCCCCTACAGAGACTGAATCTACTAAGACCAGGCAGAAAGGAAGATGGAGAGGAGAGAATCCTTAATATGAACTTAAAAGTATCAGAAAAAGGCACAGAATGCTCAAACAGCCTTGAAATGAGTGGCTCTATGGGCAGAAGCAAGAACATGAGGATGGTTTCCTTTAGTGACTGGACAGTCATCTGCTAGCTTACCAGGCTTATTCAAAGGAACAAGAAACCTCTTCCATTTCCTAGCCACAGACAGATCTTCACTGCTGAGGGAGGAAGATGTGTGTGGTTCTTAGTTGTGCTGTGTCTCTGCAACACTTGGGAATATGTTTTAAAAGAGCAAAACCTGCCAGGCATCCCTAATCTTGTCTTTCAGGAGGCTGAGGCAGGAGAAATGCAGAGAGTTGCAGGATAGCCTAGGCTACAGGTACAAGACCTTGTCTCTGAAAACAAATAAAACAAGGCCAAAAACAAATTTAAAAAGCAAATTTGTTGATCAATCCTCCTGGTATTCTTATTTGCTGGATCTGGATGGGACTCCACCATTTTCTGTCTTTAAACACCTCGGGTGAGCTACAGAGGAAGTAAATAGGTTTACAGACATTGCTTTAGGGCAGTCTGAGTCCATAACTATTCTCATTTTGATAGTAGCAGAAAAGCTGGAGAGAATCAGAAGGTTGTGGAAAATAGGTGAGGTAAGATCTAAGACACAGCAAGCTGTAGACATGTGACCATAAAAAAAAAGCCAGAGCACAGCCTGGAGGTCAAATCTGCTCAGGACAACACATTGAGGGATTCAGAGTACAAAAGATGCCCATGTGCTTAGGGCTCAACGAGTCTGTGTGCTGATCCTGGAACTCGGACCAGAGCCTAAGAGTAGATGAACAGAGACAACTCTTTCACCATTGTGAAAACCAAGAGTCCCATCTTCCTGCTTTCCAGTACCTTTGTCAGTCAAAGCAGCCAGCCCAACTTTCTACAGAGAGCCTCAACTAAAAGGCCAAAGTCAGAACAGCTCTTCCCAATTCCTTAACACCTGCAATCCCTCCTCTCTCAGACCCTCCCTCACCCTTTCAGTACCTACCACCACCATTCTGCTCCCCACAGTTCACCTTCTACTTCACTCTGCACATCCAGTCTTTGGTGTAGTGTGTGAACAAGTGTTGGTCCTGGGAGGGACAATTAGATACTCTTTTCCTCCACTCCAAAGCTACAGATGTACATTTATAGAAGCAACCACTCAAGGTAGTCCTCTGTTTCTTTAAAAACTGATAATGAGCTCATGTCCCAGGTTTATACAAGGCAGATGTCTTGGGACACCAGGTCCAGCTATTAATGAGACCAGGGAATAGACAAGTACTCTGTGACAAAACGGAAGCCCAAATAATGAATTGACTCCAGGATAAAGTTCACTTCCCATAGGCCTAACTTTGAAAAGTACCCTAGACTCCCATTAAAATACAGAAAAAGACCCCCATGGGATATTGCATGAGATACCACTTATTCTTCCCCACAAACTGTCTTTACATTGTCCCGGGGTAAGCACTGAGTGCCAGAAGGAATGTCTGACAGCACTCTGGGCCTTTTATTAATGGATGACCAAGTCAGGATTTCTGTGATCCTTGTCTGAAGTTTACATCCCATACTTTTATATACCATGCTTGGTCAACCACTCATTCAAAAATAATAAGTGAGAACTGTGGAAATGCATAAAGACCAATCAACAAAAACCAGAAGCCATTTACCCAGAGTTGCTGTAGCAAGGCAGACAGTTACTGTCACTTTGGTTTTGATTGGCAGTCCAGGGCTTCAAACATGGTGGCAGGGGTTGGGAGAGATGTCTGGGCATGCTGATGCAGGCCTTCAGTCCCAGCACTCAGAAAGCAGAAGCCAGTGGACACCCTGGACCTATAGATCAAGTTCGAGAAGACCTTGGGCTTCACACTGAGACCATTTATAAAAAACAAAAAGAAAAGAGGGAACAAAGTAAGATTCAAGTGTGTTCTTATTGGGTGCTGTTGGCATGGAGAGGCTAGAGTTGGGCTGACTAGAGGTGACTTGTCCTATTCACAGTGAGTTAGAATATATACTTAGGCTTTCACACTTGATCCTAATGCAGAAGCAGGATTAGAAGACCTGTTGGTTATTTGTCAAGACTTGGCCATTTAGTGATGATTGTTACTGTTTAGCTTCCGAGATTTTTACTAAAGGAAGCAATCTTGGTGCAGGGGAGATGCCTCAGCAGAGAAGAGCTCTTCCTGTGCCATCATGGAGCTCAGATCCACAGAATAAGCTTGGTGTCCCATATGCATGCATTCCTGTATCTGCAGCTCCAAGTAGTGTGGAGACAAGAGGCTTGCTGGGGCCTGCTTGCTGACATCCTAGCTATTTTCAATAATGGTTATTTTAAGGGTGGGGATGTAGCTCATCGGTAGAGTTCCTGGGCATACTTGGCTCAAACCTGGTACATAAGTGGGTCTAGGTTTAATGGCCAGAGTTAGGTCAGAAAATAAGAAGAAGAGGGCGGAGAGATAGATGGAGGGAGAGAGGGGTGGAGGGATGGAGGAAGTAGAAAAATCACTGTGAACTTTCAAGTGTTTTTTAGGGAAAATCTGAATAATGGATAATACGAATACCAAATGCAAATATTGACAGTGTCTGTTAGCTCCTGGGAAACACACACCCTACTCCACCCATGGTCCTCCTGGGTAGGTGAACTCTCTGATGTCATGTGCAAAATGTGAGCTGCATGTGTGGCAGTCAACAACACAGTCAACAACACTTGGTGCATGTAAGTAGCTCTCTCAGCGCACATATGAATTTCTAAATAATAATGATGATTCTTGGTCAACTGAAAATAGTATTTGCTTCAAATACAGTAGTTGGAAACTTGGCTCTTTGGTGTGTTTCCGTGTTTGTTAGGTTGTTTGAGACCAGCTTTGTTATGTAGCCCAGGCTGTCCTAAAGCTCAGCATCCTTCTGCCTCCCTATCTGCAGAGCCTGGGATTCCAGGTGGCCACCACCACAGCCATCAGGAAGCTTAGTTCCTTCATAGTCTTCATCTTTTACTTCTTCATCTATCCAAACCAGTTTTAATTTAGACAACTGATGCTTCTGTTACTGTGGTTGTGTGAACTCTGCTTAACGCTGAAGCTGTAGGCTGTGGCCGAGCCCCTTCATGTCTGTCATGTCAATGTCCCTCCTATTTCTCTTCTAGTATTCTTTTAAAACGTTATTATCTCGGTTACCCTGTGTGTGTGTGTGTGTGTGTGTGTGCTCACGCGCGTGTGTGCGCAAGTGCATGTGCCCTAGCATACCTGTGGTGATCAGAGAACAACTTTTTGAGTCAATTCTTGCCTTCTTATAATTCCCGGCACTCTAGAGTCTGAAGCAAGAAGACCACCATGAGTTTCAGGCCATCCTGGACTATAAATATGTAACTAAGTCAGACCGTGAAAACCAGCTTTCTTCCCCGGGCATGGTGGCACATACTTGTAATCCCAGCACTCAGGGAGGCAGAGGCAGGCAGATCACTGTGAGTTCGAAGCCAGCTTGGTTGGGCTACAGAGAAACCCTGTCTCTAAAAACAAACAAACAAACAATCAAACAAAGCAGCAGCCCTGGGTAACACTACTCATGTTACAGACGTAGATAACTACCGCTTAGTTTTTGTTGTTGTTGTTGTTTGTTTGTTTGTTTGTTTGTTTACTGTGACATATTTTGTGCACATATCATACACTTGGGCCTACTTGAGCATCCATTCAGGCACTGAAAAGGAGAAGTAAATTATCATTAGTCAGTAAGTTTTTGGTCATAAATGTACCAGACTAAGTTATATCTCAAGGTCTTTTTCAGTCTGTGGCTCAGTGACACAGAGGCTGCAAGAGGGGTCCCTGTGGTGTGCTCTGAGGAGCTGCAGAGCCCAGCAGGAAGCTTTCATCCAGAACAGACATCAGAGGTTAGCAGGGCACTTCTCTGACCTGCACGCATTGCCCCAGCTCAGGCAAGCTTATTGCCACCAGTTAACTATCTTAAGCTATCTTAAGAGTCACTGGGGATGGGGTAATCAAATGTGCTTTCCCACGTCTATTCCTGCTTGAAAAAATGTGAGTTAATTCACGTAAAAAAAAAGTCCTCTAATAAGACTGCAAAAAACACTCCTCAGAAATAAAGGAGAATGTTCATGTCTGTGTGACAGACTCAGACAGTTAACACGTGTGCACACGTGTGTTCATACAACCAAAATTCTACTCCTTCATGGGGTGCACACATGTACTACCTCTGTATTTGCCTGAGACAACATGTGTGGGCTTGGTCCAATCTGAATAACAGAACACGTGAATATGAACTGTGAGTTTTCGCTGTCCTCTGTTTATGTCTGTCTTTCTGCTACTCCGATCCTGCCACTGAGTTGGGACAGAGAGGAAAGGGATAAAGGGGAGAAAAGACAGAAAAGGGTTAAAGGGTCTGGTTTTCCTCTGCTGACTCCATCTAGAGTTTAGTTATACCAGACGCCAGATGACCTACACGAGAACTATACACAGGCCTTGCCTTGCCTTCCTAAAAAAAATCCCACAGGACTATTGAGCAGCCAGAATCATATTTCCTAACCTCTGTCTGAGATCTGTGCATTATGGAATGACTTGGATTTCAATTTTTATCCATGTCTTTGTGATAGCTACATTTCTTCCTCATACATGGGCCTCCAAAGTATATCCCAAGGAGCCTTATCATGTTGTGTATGAAAAGCTCCTTTTATAAAGAAATGAATTGACCAACATTTTATTTTCTCTTCTTCAACCTCCTTCAACTAATCCATCTACAGAAACCACAGCCACTGACACAGTTAGTGCCGGAGCAATTAGGAACCTTCTTGTCCTGACACTCACGTCTCCTAAGTGACTCACTCTGTCCTTTCTCCTAATAGCCTTCAGGATGAGACATTTCCTCCCTGCTCAAATTCCTCTCATTTCCATTCTGTTAGCACCTGAGATTTTTAAATCTCACTTTTGACATTTCGGTTTTTGAGTCTTAAGCATTTAATTACTGAACCATCTCTCTGAGTCCTTAAAACTCATTTTTCAGAGCTGCCCCCCAACCCAAGGAGGGGTGTTGAAGAGATGGCTCAGAGGTTACAAACATTGACTGCTCTTCTTCCAGAGGTCGTGAGTTCAGTTCCCAGAAACCACATGACATCTCATGACCATCTATAATGAGATCTGGTGCCCTCTTCTGCCATGCAGGTGTACATACAGACAGAGCATTCTATATACAATTAACAAATAAATCATTTTTTAAAGGCCCTGGGTTTATCCATTAAACTTAGTGTCTTACACCTAAAGACAGGACATCTCTCAAGGCAGAAGGATCATCCACATTAGGTAAGCCTGCCTTCTGGGTCCCACATACCCCTATGGTCTCTTAGTAGCAGTGCTGTCCTTTGAAACCTGTGGGTAGCCCAACAGGCTGCAGAGGCTCCTCCTCCAGGGTGTCCATGCCTGTGACCTGTCCATGACACACCTGTACCTGCCCATTCTCAAATACTACATAAGGGACTCCTGGGTACCCAGTTCTTAGCTTATCCTTACTTCATTGCTTTGCTACTCTTGGGGAAAAAACCTGGATCAATGAATGCTTTGAAGCCAGGTCCTCCCAACCAGAAGATCACTCAAATGTGGTGAGTGGGCCACATTTGGGGAAGCAGCAGTAAGAGTTGGAGAGACACAAGGTAGAAGAGATTTAGAGAGATGGGACAAGCCCTTTAATCTTGACTCAAAACTGAAGCAAGGAGGTAAGAGTAGCTAAAGTCCAGGACAGAACTGCTGAGGCCTAAACACCAATGGATGTCTCAGACTCCCAGATGGATAGTGGGATGTTGGCTTCCTCTCTGTCTATGCGTTAGTGTTTAGCTGCTGAGCTTGTCACCTTAAAACCCAAAAGACGTTCTCTCAGCTCATGCCGTTTCCCCATCCTTCTCTTGCTCACTCTATAACCAGATGATCATGCAACATCTGCTTCTTTTCCTCTTTGCAAAGTGGAAGTGGAAAGAAGCCAGAGGTAAGAGAGTACACGCTGTTACCTTCCAGCCCATGATGGTAGAAACTACTCTGGCAGAGCTCCTGTTACTCAGCCTAGTGTGTTCTCTGTCCCTCTGTTTTCTTCATTCCTTCCCTCCCTCTCTCCTTCCTTCCTTCCCTTCTTCCTTCTTTCCTTTCTTTCCCTCTGTCTGTCTCAGTGTGTGTGTGTGTGTATTTGTGTGGTGTCTTCATATGTATATGTCTTAGATGGGCTTTTATTGCTGTGAAGAGACATCATGACCACAGCAATTCTCATAAAGGACAACATTCAACCGGGGATGGCTTGCAGTTTCAGAGACATAGTCCATTATCATCATGGCTGGAAGCATGGCAGTGTGGAAGCAGACAAGATGCTGGGGGAGCTGAGAGCTCAACATCTTGATCTGCAGGCAGTAGAAGAAGACTGTGCACCATATTGGGTGTAGCTTCAACGTATATGACCTCAATGCCTGCATGCAAAGTGACATACCTCTTCCAACAAGACCACACCTACTCCAACAAGGTGACACATCTTAATAGTGCCATTCCCTATGGCCAAGCATTCAAACACATGACTCTGTGGGGGGGGGGGGAGATACCTATTCTTTTTTTATTTATTTTTATATTAATCACAGGTTATGTACTTTGTATCCCAGCCGGGCCCCCTCCCTCATTCCCTCCCACTCTCCCCATCCCTCCCTCATCTTCTCCCTGCCCCCCTCCAAGTCCACTGATAGGAGAGGACCACCCCTCTTCCATCTGACCCTAGCTTATCATGTCTCTTCAGGGCTGGCTGCAATGTCCTCTCTGGGATCTAGCTAGGCTGCTCCTCCTTGGGGGAGGGGGAATGGTCGAAAGGCAGCCATTGAGTTCATGAGAGCAGTCCCTGTTCCCCTTCCTAGGGTAAACAGTTGGATACTGAGCTACCATGGGCCACATCCGATCAGGTGTTCTAGGTTATATCCATACTTGGTCCTTGGTTGGAGAAACAGTCTCATAAAAGACCCCTGTGCCCTGATCTATTTGGTCTTTGTGAAGCTCTTGTCCTTGCCAAGTCTTACTAACTCCCCCTTTTTTCATATCATTCCCTGCACTCTGCTGAAGGCTTGGTTGTGAGTCTTAATATCTGCTTTGATATGTTGCTAGTTAGAGTCTTTCAGAGGCCCTCTGTGGTAGGCTCCTGTCTTGTTGCTTGTTTTCTCCTACATTCAATGTCCATCGCATTTGTCCATCTAAGTGAGGATTGATCATCCCACTCTGGGTCCTCCTTCTTGCTTATCTTCCTTAGGTGTATAGATTTCAGCATGTCCATCCTATCGTATAGGTCTATATAAGTGAGTATATACCAAGTGTTTCTTTCTGCTTTTGGGATACCCCACTCAGGATGATCATTTCCAGGTCCCACCATTTGCCTGGGAATTTCATGATTTCCTCGTTTTTTAATTGCTGAGTAGTATTCCATTTTGTAAAAGAACCATAATTTCTGTATCCATTCTTTGACTGAGGGACATCTGGGTTGTTTCCATGTTCTAGCTATTTCGAATAAAGCTGCTACAAACATGGTTGAGCACATGTCCTTGTTGTATACTTGAGCATCTTT
>JAQQSO010006017.1:0-11620 GCA_028658305.1 Pachyuromys duprasi
GAGGTCCTCCCCTGTTGGTGGACTTGGAGGGGGCGAGGAGGAGGGAGATGAGGGAGGGAATGGGAGGGTAGGAGGGAATGAGGGAGGGTGCTATGCCTGGGATTCAAAGTACCTAACCTGTGATTGAGATAAAAATAAATAAATTAAAAATAATTTAAAAAAGGCTCATTTTGGAAGAGGGTACTCAGTTAAGAAAATGCCTTATCCCATGGCCCTGTGGGCAAGACTATGGGGCATCTTCTTTGTTAATCATTTATGTGGAAGTGTCCTACCCTTGGTGGGTGGTGATACCTTTTGTTCATGTGGTTCTAGGTTGTATAAGAAAGTAGACTGAACAAACGATGAGAAGCAAGGCTGATACTCAGCAATTCCCTTCCTCCTTATCTTCAGTTCCTGTTCCCAGGCTCCTGCCTTAACTTCTGTCAGTGGTTGAGCATGTCCTGTGAGATGTCTGATGAAATAAGTCTCTTCTTCCCAAAATTGATTTCAGTTATGATATTTTATCACAACAATTGAAATTCTAAGATGTGGAACATATGTTGGTTCAGGATTCTCAATTCTGAGAATGTGCTTTACAGAAAAAAATTTCTTTCCCCAGTGCACACTGAACATAAATTTGTTGGAATAGTAGATGTTTAGGAAACATTTTCACTTCAGGTAACAACATCCCCAACAGGCACATGTGTTGAAAATGTTGTTTCTATTTCTGAGGTGGTTGAATGCTTAGGTTTGTAGGCTAGCTGGAGAATTAGGATACTGTGGTATTTTCTTTGAAGATTATACATAGCCAAAGGTCCCTTCCTCTCTATGCTTCAGTTCATCATAGTTAACCTGTGCCACACATTCCTGCTTCTGTGCACTCTCTCTGTGTATGCACACCTCTTTTCTCTTGTAAACACCTCACATTGAATGCTAGATTCAGAGTATTCTTTCATAGGAGAGTCAAATGGGTTGTTGATGATTCTGCCAGATGGTCTTGAAACTCTTTTATAGCATCTAAGCTTTTGTATTGTGTAACAAGTGAAACCCTCTGTTCATAGATTATTTTGTTTTATCAGGTCATATCTGGTATGAATTTCTTATGATGAATTATTCTATTTAATTACTTTGTCTTTATGGATCATCCGTGATTTTAGCCAAGCCCTTTACTACTTGTGATTTCCTTGTTGCATGTTTCCAATCATGCACCTTAAGGGAGGAGAGTTGACCTGTTTGTAGAGGCCCATTTCATGCTCTTTTAGTGAATTGTACTGTTTGAATCCTCACAGTTAGAAAGGGAGTTGGAGGTGAGAATGATGCAAGAACTTTCTACTAACCTTAACTGCACTCTCGTACAAGTTTCCAGAAATGGCAGAGATCTAAGTTACATTATTTATAGATTCAAATTTCATTTTGAGAATAAGTTTCACAGAATGGATTTTGTGAGGCCCATCCTTGTATCATGGTTATTATAAATTCAAACTTTATATATCCTTGCCACCATTACTTTACTGATATGAAGTCTTATCATTTGGGTCTTCAGTTGCCTAGAGATAAATATTAAAAGAGAGGGGAAAGTTAAAGAGTCAAGGAGCTTAGCATGATTGTGTCAAGCGAGTCAAGGATTATAATCCAATATGTATAAACTTCAGAAGAGAGAGTTAATGTTAAAAGAAGTTAAATGAACCTGGAGTAAGAGATTCAGAACTCCATGGGAATGTATAAGGAAAGGTTTTTGACTTACAGTGTACAGTAACAAAAGTAACACAATGACAGTGAGAAAATTTAGAACCCTAATTTAGAACCCATGATGGCTAGTTTTCACCATTAACTTGATGGTTGAGAATCACTACAAAAATCGCACCATTGGGTATGTATGAGGAAGTTTTCCTAATGGTTGCACTGAGGAGGGAAGATCTCCCCTAAGTGTGAGGATTACCAGCTCATGGGTTATGTCTCTGGAAGAACTGATATGATGTGGAACCTTCATCCCTCCCCACTTCTTGACTGTGCATATGTAGAGATCAGCTGTTTCCAGCTTCTGACTTCTCTCTTATGATGACAAATCCCTTAAACAGAAGCTAAATAAGTTCTGTTTTCTCTAAGTTTTTTTTTTCTGTTCATATTTGGTCATAGCAACAAAGAAAGTAGATAAGAAAGAAACACAACAGTGAGGTGTGGGGCTTTGTTGTGATAAACCTAATCATGAAATCCACCGTTTTTTATAACTGGTGGAAAATTGTGGAATTTCAGGCTAAAGATGTCTCAGTATGCTATAAGAAGAACATAACGGACCATAGTGGTAGTTCAGAAGACCTGAATGCTGAGAGAATTGTAGACATTGATGACTTGGCTCATGAAGTTTCAGAGGGGACCCAGGAGTCTGTCAGGATCTGGGCTAGAAGGGTTATTCATGATACATTCTGGCTACAAACCTAGTTAAATTTGCCCATGCACTGTGAACTTGAATGAGGCTGAGATTAAAAGTAATAGATAAGTTTGCAGGAAAGACTTTCAATAGAGAAGAGAATTCAGATTGTGACATGGTTGTTGCTCTTTGCTCTTATTCTGATCCTCAGGGAGAGACAGCAATACATGGAGAAGAAGCATGAAAAGTTTGCAGTTTTAAGAAAGAAACAAAGACAAGCCCCAAGATTCAGACAACACAGGCTCTGAGGAATCAGCAACAGCCATTAGAGAGATCAGTGCCACTGATAAACATAAAACCCAGACTCATCACTGAGAGTAGAGGGAAGGTGAGGTAGCACTATTTCTAATTGTCTGAAAAAGTGCCAGGTTGATTTTCAAAGTGGTTGTGCAAGTTTACATTCCCACAAGCAATGGAGGAGGGTTCCCTTTTCTTCACATCCCCTCCAGCACATGTTGTCACATGAGTTTTTGATCTTAGCCATTCTGATGGGTGTAAGGTGAAATCTCAGGGTCGTTTTGATTTGCATTTCCCTGATGACTAAGGATACTGAGCATTTCTTAAAGTGTTTCTCTGCTATTTGGTATTCCTCTGTTGAGAGTTCTCTGTTTAGCTCTGTACCCCATTTTTTTAATCGGATTACTTGATTTGTTACTGTTTAACTTCTTGAGTTCTTTAGAACCAGCACCACCATCCCATTGATGGCAGCTGTGGTATCCGTATGTGGCATGTGTTCCTGAAAGAATCGTCTGGCTACAGTACCTTTGAATACCCTTCCTCCTCAAACTGTGCCCCCTGCCACAGTCACAGCTTCTCTCATGCCAAATCTACATCATGCAGCTTTCATTGGGGGAACAACCTATGGCTCTAGAATGTTCAACATCATAGATTCTTCATTCAAGTTTATGTCTCACTTTCACCCTGTAACTATTACATTTTAGATAACTTCAAAATCAGTATCATGTGGATAAAACTGCCAAGTTTTTTCCCTCCATCTATAAGGAATAGTGTTACCTTAAGAATCAGCTGTAGCACTCCTAGGCATATATCCAAAATATAATCAAGTGTACAACAAGGACATTTGATCAACCATGTTCTTAGCAGTTTTATTTGTAACAGCCATAAGCTGGAAACAACTCAGATGGCCCTCAGTTGAGGAATGGATACAGAAATTGTGATACATTTACACAATGAAATGCTACTCAGCAATTAAAAACAAGGAAATTATGAAACTTTCAGGCAAATGGTGGGAACTAACAAAGATCATCCTGAGTCAGGTATCCCAGAAGCAAAAAGACACACAGGGTATATACTCACTCAGAAGTAGATATTAGACATATAGTATAGGATAAACATACTAAAATCTGTACACCTAAAGAAGCTAACCAAGGAAGAGTAATCTGGGTAAGATGCTCTATCTTCATTCAAAGAGGACAGACATAAGAATAAAAAGAAAACAGGGAAGAGAACAGGAGATGACCACAGAGAGCCTCTGAAATACTCTACCCTGCAGAGTATCAAAGCGGATGCTGATACTTATAGCCAAAGTTTGGGCAGAGTGCAAGGAATCTTTTGAAAGAATGGGGGGTGGACAGAAAAACCTGGAAGGGACAGAAGCTCCATGAGGAGAACAGTCCAGGCACAGGGATCTTTTCTGAGACTGATACTCCAACCAGGGATCATGCATGGAGATAACCTAGAACCCCTGCACAAATGTAACCCATGGCAGCTCAGTGTCTAAGTGGGTTGCCTAGTAATGTGAACAGGGGCTGTCTCTGACATGAACTCAGTGATCTGCTCTTTGATCACCTCCCCCTCAAGGGGGGTGCAGCCTTACCAGGCCACCGAGGAAGACAATCGTCCACTCCTGATGAGACCTGATAGACTAGGATCAGATGGAAAGGGAGGAGGACTTACGCAATCAGTGGACTTGGGGAGGGACATGGGTGGAGAAGAGGGAGGGCGAGTGGGATTGGGAGGGGAAGAGGAAGGGAGCTACAGGTGGGGTACAACGGGAACAAACTGTAATTAATAAAAATAAAAAATAAAATCAACAACAAAAAATAAAGAAAGAGAGAGAGAGAGAAAGAAGGCTGAGCAAGTCATGAAGAGTAAGCCAAAATGCAGCATTGCTCCTTGCCCTCTGCATCAGCTCCTGCCTCCATGATCTTGCTCTGAGTTCCTGTCCTGGCTTCTTTGAGTGGTGGAGTTAGTGGCAGTGTAAACTAAATAAATCCTTTTTCCCCCCAACAATTTATAATCATGGTGTTTTATCACAGTGGCAAAAACCCTAAGACAAATATGCACCTCTCATAGCTTCTTCACCATATGTAATGTGGCCAGGCACCTCAGGCTTCTTACACACAATAATGGGGTGTATCTTTTCCAGCTGTCAGATAAAGTAAACTCTGCACATTTAAAATTTCTCTTTAGTTGGTATTTGGTTCAGCATCAAGAAACTAATATCACACTCAATAATGGACAGATTTATCAACAGGAATCTCAAAAATATCATTTAAAATTAATGATCTAAGTACTGTGTATCACTGAGTAGCTTTTGGTATCATAAATGTGAAGTGTACATGCTTCTACTGATATCATGCAAGTGCTTTTCCTCTGAGCTACACCCATGCCCTAGTATGTTTCTTCTTGAGTAGTGGCTACTAATTGATTGACCCACCTTTCTTGGTTTTATATCTCAATAGTGTTCGAGCAGCATTTTAGTGAGGATGTATTAATTTGAACTGTCCCCGTGGTTTGGTTTCCTTTTGTTAGAAGTGATCTAGACAGTCCCCTTCCTGAGACAGTTTTTCTAGGGCTCTTTTGTGAAAGTGGAATTCAGTCATTGCTCATACACAGAAGGCCCCCTCTGTGTGATGTCAGTGAGCACCATGCTTAAGCTTTTATAGGTCACTTGAATCTACAAACATTTGCTTCTTGTTCTTCTCTGGATTAGTTCACTAAAATTTATTAGCAATGTTAGGCTAGCTTGTTTAAATTCTTTTTAATATTACTCTTTTGGTGCTGTAGAGTAATAAAGCTCAGAGTACTGATCTCGAGTTCTTTTAAGTTCTGTGAGGCTTTACATTAATAAGTTTGTGGATAGACTAAGACATCAGGAACATATTTAGTAGTACCTGCCCAGACCAAAAGATACATGAGAGAACAGAAAATTCTGAGACATGAGTAAACAAGCTTAGGATCTTAGGGCTTTACCGGGGATGGAATATTTATAATCAGATGTAGTTCCTTAAGATTTGTTTGTTGGTATTTATTTACTTATTTATGTATTGCTGAAATAGTTATATGTCACTTTCCCTCTCGCTTTCCTCTCTCTATTCTATCCCAAGTACCCTCCTTCAAGCCCTTCCCATGTCTATCCTCTCAAATTAGCAGCTCCCCCTTCTTTGTGTGTGTGTATGCATGTGTGTGTGTGTGTGTG
This sequence comes from Pachyuromys duprasi, assembly GCA_028658305.1. NCBI lineage: Eukaryota > Metazoa > Chordata > Mammalia > Rodentia > Muridae > Pachyuromys > Pachyuromys duprasi. The sequence goes on from JAQQSO010006017.1 coordinate 5,850, forward strand.
CATGTGTACAAATCTGTGGAATTTCTCAAGCTGAAAGACATATCTTGGGAGCAGGTAGTGAATACTGATAAGTGAGTACAGACAAATAAACTCATCTGCTAAGAGTCTGAAGAAGTGGTGATAAACAGCACTACAAAAAGTCAGTAAATCAGAGACCATCACTATCTCAATATCATTCCGCTAATCCTAACTGAACCTCTTTGGAACACTGTGAAAATAGAATGAGTCACTCTCAGGAATAGGGATAATTTTAAGTTACTTACTCTAAGATTAAGATAACCCCTGGCAAGGGAATGTTGCCCTTTCTACAAAATGCTGGAGAATCTCATTGGAGATCTCTTCTCTGTTAATAGGAAACTGCACAATATTGTTACTTATAGTCTTTCCATTATTAAAACAATGTTCAGTCAGCACCATGACCACCAGATGTAGAAGCCAGAATACTACAGAAAAAACGATGATGTTAATGGGTTGGGCAGTGACCCTGCAGAAGGTGAAATGTGCTTGAGATTCCACACAGCAAGGAGACAGCAGTCTCACAAGTAGTTGATTAGTGATTGGTGGTTCAGAAAATGAATGGGAGACAGTTCACAATGTCCCATTCCCAGATGAGGAGCGACTGGCAATTAATGGTTTCTGGGAGAGGAACCAGTCGGCTTCTTCAGAAGTATGGCTCCTGAGAGGCTACCCATGCTTCTGTGAGTGGCTTAACACCCGTGCACATGTTGTCAGTATCAAGTGGATTCAGTGCATCTGAAAAATAGAACACATGTAATAGAGAAAGGGGGTATATGAGAGGAAATGGAATGGAGGGAATGAGAGTGGGCTTAATTAAATCAATATATGCATGTCTAAATTGCTTAAATAATTAACAAAAAATAAAAAGAAAGGTGTATTTATCATTTACAAAAGAATGCCATGTGTAGATTTATAGTTTTATTGTAAGACACAAACTCTAAGAGTTTAAAAGGAAGAATATATCTACAGAGTGAAACAAGGGTAAAGTCTCCAGAAGAGGTACAATCTCACAGAGAGGCTAAGTTGGCAGTAAACATCAGCCTTCTTTTTTGTAGCCTCTTATACCATCCCTAGCCTCAGCAGGAACACAAACAATACTGCAAATGGCTAGACATTGGCACTAAAAATGCCCAGACATCAGCACCAAATATAGACATTTGAACAGAGCACCTTAACATAGAAGGCAATAAAAAATAGAGAGTTTTAAATAAATGCAAAAATAAATAAATAAATGTAAAAAATCAAAGCAGAAGAAGAAGAAGAAGGAAGAAGAAGAAAAAGAAAGAAAGAAAGAAAGAAAGAAAGAAGAAGAAAAAGAAGAAGATGAAGAAGAAGATGAAATCCTAACATGAAAAGCACAAGTAGCATGCAGCTCTGGGAATGGCTTTGATGAGTCAAATTGGTGGGTCAGCCGTGTGTGTAAAGGCTCAAACTTGCCATATAAAGTTCATGCTAAAAGTAAAATAAATATTTAAAACTCTGACATAAAATTTATCCCCAAACAGGTGAAACCCAATATGGCACAACAATATTTGGAAGGTATTCTGCCATTTAATTTCTCCATAAAATTCTCAAAAGGTATACTGGGATAAGACTGACTGATATATGATAATGTTCATCATTTACAGTGCGTACTTTGGTAGATTTTGTCATTTATCAGCACTGTGAACCCAACGCTAAATTAACAAAATGATCATACTTTATAGAGGAATTTAAATCCAGCAACAAGGCTACTCTGGCAAGGAATCACACCCAAAAATCTTTAAGGTCTATGTGATCTGGCTGAAATGAGGACATGCTCTAGATTACAGTATAATCTGGCTGAAATACAGACACACCCTTAGTATATAACTTTTACCCAAACAAGGAAGGTAAAGTTAGGTTGTAAAAGAAAGCAGCCATGTTTGAAAGTGATTTTTAATTGAGGGACAGACAAAGTGACGAATCAAAGAAAGATATGACAGAATGAGTCAGCGATGGCCAGCTCTCATGAGAACAGGACCGGGAAGAGAGGTTACTGAAAAGGCGCAGGGAGAGAGTGAGAGAATCTTGTACCAAGAGGTTTTCTTTTTCTTTGTTTTATTATTATCATTTATTACAATTCATTCAATTTGTATCCCTGCTGTGTCCCACCTTCTCTTCTCCCAACCTACCCTTCCTCCCTCTTCTCCCCTATGCCCCTCCCCAAGTCCACTGATAGGGGTGACTCCTTCCATCTGACCCTAGCCTATCAGGTCTCATCAGGATTGGCTGCATAGTCTTCCTCTATGGCCTGGTAAGGCTGCTCCCCCATCAGGGGGAGATGATCAAAGAGCCAGTCTCTGATTTCACTTCAGAGACAGTCCTTGTTTCCATTACTAGGGAACCCACTTGGAGACAGAGCTGAAATGGGCTACATCTCTGCAGGGTTTCTAAATTATCTCTATGCATGGTTCTTGATTTGAGTATCAGTCTCAGAAAAGACATCTGTGCCCAGATTTTGGTTCTGTTGCTCTCATTGTGGAGCTCCTGTCCCCTCCAGGTCTTACTATCTTCCCCTTCTTTCATAAGATTCCCTGCACTCTTCCCAAAGTTTGGCTATGATTCTGAGCATCTGCTTTGATACCCTCTGTGGTAGGCTCCTTTCTTGTTCCCTATACATACCACAGTTTAAATAGCTATTGTGCCCATTTATCTCTTGATGTTCATGTGCTGTTTCCAATATTAAATGAAGCAAAACTACCATTAATACTAGTGTAACTTTTTTGCAAGTAGAATTCTCATGTTTTTTAGGTGAGTATGCTAGGTAAAAATGAAAGCAATTCATATAGAGTCCACTCCTCTGTAGTAGTCGTAGCTACTGTGGTGTTTTTTTCTCTGTGACTACTATTTTTAACCTAAGGAAGGTGTCCTATATCAGACCCTGCTGTGTATGAAAATGAAAGCAAAGCTAAGTTCTTGTAGTCATAGCTTCAAACAGCACTATTAGACTCCTCTCCTCAGAGCATCTTCTAAGCATTTATGGTAAAGATTCCCAAGCATGGTATGAGAAGAATTGATGGAAAGTAATCATGTCCAAATTACCTCCAATCAAATTTTAAAGCCCCATATGTTTACATTTCTAAGATGTTCTAAAAGACCTGCCTGATATGCACAGGGTTTGTAACATTGAAGATTCATTATATACATATTCCATGAAGCAATAATAGCAGGGAACAAAAGAATATCAGAATTACATCTCAGTAACTCCATGAATTCTTTCCATTAGATGAAATCACAGATTCAGGATGCCTTCTTTGCTTCAGTGTTATCTATTGGGTGTGGCTGGCTCACTGGCTTCCAAGATCATCCTACAGAGCAGTTGCTGACGAACATGTTTTACAATGGGTTCCCTACCAGTCAGAAGTTGGAGTAGTATTAGTGAGCTCAGTGTCACTGTCCCTATTACCTCTGCAGTTTTTCAAATGGCTTACAGATTCAGAGAGACATATGACAGTTTCACAATATATTGTTCAAGATGAAAAATGAAAATTTCAGTTCATAGATTGATCATGCATCCTCAAAGGTATGTATGGATAAGACTGAGAAAAGACAGTCTTTATCAAGGTGCTACTGGGAGATGGGAATATCCTGAAGAGCTCCAGCCCAGGGGGGAGTCTCTAGATGATTCAGGCCAAAGGCCCTTGTGAGACTATAACCTTTTATTTCTCTCTTTCCCTTTATTACTATTTGATAAAGAGTTGTGCTCTCAACACACTCCTGGCTTGAATATGGGGCCAACAGATATAGACTGAAACATGTGAAAGTATGAGACCAAGTAAATCTTCCTGCTTCATACTTTGATTACTTTGTCATTTGTTATAGTAATAGAAATCTGACTAACAGCTATTTTCAGCTAGGAGTCATTTTATCCCAACAAACTTTCAATCTCTAAAAGCCAGAAATGTCTGCATGAAGAAATCCAAAATCCTATCTCTAAGTAAACCGTTGCGTTTGTTTACTCTAGCTTAGATCTGTTCTTGCAGCCAGAAATAGTGACAGTTTGCCTTAGATTAAGTGTTCTTTTAAAATATCATTGATCTCTTTTTCTTCTACACCACTAAGGTATTCCATCTAAGGAATTGTCTCAGTATAACGTTTCTGCTGCATTTTTTAATGATAAAGAAAAAAGAGTTTTGTGGTACAGAGATAGAGTGTGTGTTTTGGAATCAGAATGTTATGTACTAAGTGTACAAACATGAATGTAAGAATTTATCTCCCAAACATTTCATTTTGCTATAAAATACATTAAGAGTTTTCTACTGTGCTCAATTTAAAGGCTGTTTGTAAAGAAAATTAGGTACTGTAGTAGAAAGTTCCTTTAGCTATTATTATCATTATTATTATTTTCAGTTTTTGAGAATTAGGTAAGGAAATGTTTTTAAAAAGTTATTAAAGTGTTAGATTGAGGGAAGATCCAAGATGGCTGCCAGGAGAGAACACTGTATCTGAGGAGTAGGACAGCAGAAACAAAGCAGCAACCAGGAAAATGAACTCTGGAACCTAAAAAGCCAGCATTTGTGATTGCCAGGTGAGCGGAACTCCTACGGTGAGAAAATCAAGTGGGAAAACCCTAGGGACACCCAGTTATTACCTGGAAAAATCTCCTGGTGACCAGCGGCACATGGCTCTGATCTGAACGAGCAGCCGCATTGGGATCCCGCACCCGCCATTATAGACTGGATCACACAGTCTCCCGGGCAGTCTGAGGAAGAACCTGGCACCATTTTCACTGAACTGCACGCTGCATGCACACACTGCACCCGGGTTCTGCTTCAACCCGCGGGTGTGTTGCAGGCTCACACAGATCACTGGAACCAACCCAGACTGAGTGGGTTGGGGGACCGTTTTGACCAGTCTGCACACTGTGGCGGGCACCGCACGCTTCCACCAGCAAAAACTCAGTCAGTGTGTGAGTCCTCCTGTGGGTCTGGGAGGAACCCAAGTTCTGCCTCAAACCACAGGTGCAGCAGGCTCCCACCAATCGCCAGAACCACCAAAGACTGAGAGGACCCAGGGACCATCTTAACCAGACTGCACACTGAGGGCGAACGCTGCATGTATCCGCCAGCAAAAACCTGAGTTCCTGTGTGTGTCCACGGGCAAGACAGAAAAGGCCTCAGGCACCATTTCAGACAGGCCTGCATACAGCAGATGCACACAAACCCAAAATCACTGTGTGTGCCCCAAACATCATCTCAAACCATGGTGCACAGGCCCTGGCATAGAAGGAGGCACATTTTCTCCATTCCAGGGGAGAGCCCTTAGCAGCAAGACCAGGGCAGAGCACACAGCCCCCAGCTGACATTTCAAACCTGGACACTCAGATTCTAGCACAGAGTGAGGAGGAAAGACTCCGGACCAGAGGGATGACCAGCCTGCAGTGCTCACAGCTTCTAGCACAGAGCACTAAGCCGGGCACACAGAGCCCACAACAGAGTTCAACTGAGACACAACATACACTAACAAACGACCGGAAATCACTGATCTTCTTGAAGAATACTCCTGACACAAGAGATTGACAGATTCAGACTGAAGTACAGCCTTAAAGCACAAACAGCTCCCTGATTATATATAAACAAATGCACAGAAATCAGCGAAAAAACTCACCCAACAAAAATCAGGACACCATGGCCCCACCGGAAACACCCAAAAGCAGTGAAGATTTTAATTCAGCGGAGACACAGGAAAATTATGTTAAAGCTTTGTTTATGCAGATATAGGAGGAACAAGAT
>JAQQSO010006018.1:0-11620 GCA_028658305.1 Pachyuromys duprasi
CCACGAGAGCAGACAGCCTTCTTTATTTATACAAACAGTTTACACGAGGGGTTAATTTTTACAAGGAAGTGAGGCAGAGTTGAGACTTCAAGCAAGCTCTCCCACCTGCTGTCACTAAACAAAAGGCGAATGGACTTGCAAATCCTTCCCTGTCTCCAAGGGAAGGCCTGGAAAAAACCTGTCTTCCTGTGCTGAGACTGGCATTTCAAACAGCTGCCAAAGCAGCTTCAACCCGGCTCACCACACTGTACATAATTACATGAGTGCAGTAACGCTGTTTACACCAGCACTGCCACAGACACAAGAGGATTGCTTATGGATTATGAGCGCAGCTGTGCCACCAGGTGATAGGAATTCCCCAGCTCCTTGATAATCTTAGGGACCTCCTGTGGTATACAGGCTGAAGTGTATTTGCACAGCATTACGCTGTTTGATTAGTGGCTTTTGGAGGTAGCTGGAGGCACAAAGCTTCAAAATCCCAAAAGGGTCCTTGTATTAATTACTTTTCCTTATGTTGTGACAAGATACCCTGACAAGGACAACCTAGGGGAGGAAGTTATTTTAGCCCCAGTTCAAGGGTACTGCCCGGAGTCAGGGAGAGCAACCAGAGCGTGAGACAGCTGGTGATACTGCATTTACATTCGAAAAGCAGGGGAAATAATTGCCGTCTTCAGCTCATGTCACCCTTTCTATACAACCCAGAATTCTAGCCTAGGGAATGGTGCCACCCACCATGGATGATGTCCCCACTTCACCTCACCTAATCAAGATAATCCTCCACAGGATACCCAGAGGCCATCTACCAGGTGGTTCTGGACCTTGTCGAGTTGATGGCTGAGATGAATCATATCAGACTAAGCCAGGACCAAGGTAGTAAAAGGGCAGGAAACCTTGTCTTATGTCCAACACCTGGCACACTCTGAGGGGTATGCAGTTGCCTCCCTCAGCCCCAGAGGTAGAGGCTCTGGTTTCACAAGCTGCCAAACAAAAATGAATCTGTGTGGGTCATCTGGAGACAGGTCAGGGCTATGAAATAGCTAACCAGATGTTTCCTGGAGACAGACTCTGAGTCTTTCTTATCAACCATTTGTCCCCATGATCAGTATGGTTCCTGGCATAGAGTAGGGCTCAGTAAATACTTGCTGAATTAAACTAATAAAGAGGGAATATTGTGTGATGAATGCACTTATCAACAGAAGATGGCTGGACGAGCAGTGGGAACTGGCAGCAGCGCTTCACTGGGGGAGCCGGTCCCAGCAGGCGTGTCCACACCTGGCTACCCGCTATTCATCTGGGAACCCATTAACAGCCCTGATGCCAGCTGTGTTCTCTGTGTTAGCAACCCCATACCTCTTTTGTAAATTCCTGGGGAACATAATGATGACCTTTACGATTCCTCTCAAAGTCTTGGGCTTTTATACTTAATAAACTCTATTTAAATTGGGTCAGGCAATACCTGCGATTCCCCATGTGAACAAACACATTCAACAATCCAATATACACTTGACACTGGCTTGGCCTGTGCAGGGCAGGGAGCACACAGCAGAGGATCAGAAGTCCTGTCTTCCTGGAGCTTAACTGTCAGTGAAGAGAGACAAACAGCCTATTCTACATATACTGTGCTAAGGTGCTGTTGGAGGCTTTGGGAAACACTAAGAAATGGACAGAAATATAAGAATAAGATGTTCACACTTTGTGTAGATGGCCCAACGAGGAGGTGTCCAAGGCAGGCCCCTGGAGGAAAGGCTTGAAGAAGACAGTAGGAGGAAAAAAAAAGCAGAAGAAACAGGCAGTGGAAAGCCACATGAGCGTGCAGGTCAAAGGATTGAAAAGAGCTCCTGACTGCATGGTGGGTGATTGTGGGGGAGATTAGAGAAGAGGGACACAATCCTGTGGGTAGTTGTAGAAACGAAACACTGAGATGCCTTTTGAAGCACTTGAGAGTCCATGGGCAGCTGGATCTGCTTCTGGGCCTCAATCCAAATATCCCAGATAGACGCCAAGTTAAGGAGTACAAGCAAACACAAAGAGGAGGTGAGGGCATAGCAAGGTTCCTGGGATGTCCCAAGAACAGATGAGGTGGAACAGTCAGAAGCAAGGGGAAACAAGAATGCCACAGTGTCCTGGAAGCAGAGGGAGAAAAGAGCCCTGGGATATGCCAATCCTATGACAGCTGAGGCAGAGAGAGTCCTGTGGCTAGTGCAATGCTCTGAGTGTCATTGTTGGTGGAAAGAGCTATTTTCATGGGGTGTTGGGTTCAAGTGAAAGGGTAGGGAAAAGAAAAGATCTGGAGCCTAGGAGCCTAGCCAGCCCTCTTCAGAGAGTTGCCATCAAGGAGAGCAGAGAAATGGGGCCAGGACTGGAGATCAATGTCAGGGGAAAAAGATGTTAAGAAGGGGACTATCCCATCCTGCTTGTAAGCAGGTAGGTCTTGTCCTGGCTGGGGAATGGGGAGAGATGAAGAGAAGGATGGAAGGGTGAAAGGCCCAGGTTGAAGAGAAGGCCTGTAGCTGGGGTGCAGCTAGGAGCTCACGATGGCTCCTCAATTGTGTATATCGATGATGTGGGAGTTCTCTAGGGTGTGTGGCTGAGAGTCTGCCAATGTTTATGTTGTAATGTTTTCCCTAAATCGTCTTTGTTTCTCCCATTTCTAGAATGTTCTAGAAGATCTCCATGTAATTTTTCTGTGCCAGAATTAGGAAAGCAGCTGTACTTTACCTGTATGGATGCAAAAGAGAGGCATCTGCCATTTTTCCTCTGGCTTGTGTTCTCTCAAAGTACCTAGGTACTAAAGATAGGTAGATGCCTTCATGCCTATCCTGAAAAGAATTTACTTGGAAGGTTTTTAAAACAAACAAACATCCCTTTGAGCAGAAAAAGGGGTATCACCATCTACCCATTAAAATTTTTCTTTTCTTGTGAGCTTAACAAAAGAAAAAAAGAAAAAGAAAAGTCTTTCATGAGCCACATAGCAATAGCCCATTTCTTAAGTGACTGGCTTGGAACTGGCGGAGGGAGGCAGATTGCAAAGAACAGCCTTTCTGTGTTACTCATTCCAAGTTTGACTGAGCAAAGCGGCATGAGGAAAAATAGATGTGAGAGGTGGCAGGTGCATTTTAAAGGTCCTGCTGTAAGCAAGGTCACCAGTCCCCATGCAGAGGAGTCTGGGTTTTGGGTGAGCAGGCGCCACTAACATTCTGGACTAAGTCAGCAGTGCAGCAAGAGTGTGTGTTTTTGACACTTAGAACCTACATAGAACCTATAGCCATTCTGTGATATCAAAGCACTTAGTGACAGTCTATACTTTTATAGATATAATCAACTTCCAGGCCAGTCAGCAGATTGGTCTTAAGTATACTAATAAGTAATAGAAGAGCCTGCCCATAGTGTTCAGACTTATAACTCTAGCTCTGAAAGATATACACAGGGGGAAAATTGGGACTCAAGTCTAGCCAACTTGGCAATATCCAGGCTAGCGAGAGACCTTGCCTCAAACAAACAAAAACACCAACATGAAAAGAAAGGAATGATATCCAAAGTTGTCCTCTGGTTTACACACCATACACACACACACACACACACACACACACACACACACGAGTGGAGAGGGAGAAGGGGAGGGCAAGGGGAAGAAAGTGGGTGGAGTTGACTAGCAGAGGAAAGGGCTTGGAAATTGTGCTTGTAGGTCAGTGGATAACATACAGTGAAGTGGGTTTGGGTTCTTCCCCTTCCCACAGCTAAATCAAATGGATTGAAGAGAAGACTGGCCCTTTATCTTCATGTGATGTCATGACTTCTAGGAAGAGGGTCCCAGATCCCCTTCATCATTACGGTTTGAGGACCTGGTAGCTTGCTCACTATTTATTAAAACAGTTGAGTCTCCGCCAAAGAGTCTAAAGTGGGGCCCCCAAGATTATTTACATATCAATGATCGATCCCAGCAGTATCTTTCAGGGTAGAGAAAGGGTGGAAGCCACTAACAGACAGAAGAGCGGATTGAAACATGTCTATCAACATGTCTTGGATCAGGCTCCTGTAACAAAACCCTACAGACTGGGTTTAGTATAAACAGTAAATTTAGGTCTCTGTGCTCTGGAGGCTCAGATCCAAGCCTAAGGCGCCAGCATGGCCAGGTTCTGAGGAGAGTTTTCTCTCAGGTCATTGCCTGCTGACTGCTCATACCATTCAGCACCAGGAAGAAGGCAAGAGAGCTCTTTCAGGGTCCTCTTGTAAGGACGATGGTCCCATCACAGGTTAGTACCGACCACAGGAGCCTCCTCCTCACACTATTCATTGTGAGAGCAACACAACAGCACATGAAGATCACCAAACTGAGTACAAGAATTCTGATATGGGTGAATGGAGGAGCCTTGAGCCTCCAGGACACTGTGTGCAATGATGTTAGTCAGTGTCCTCCTGTGGTGGCTGTTGGCAGGGTGGAATGGTTAATGGATGGTCTGATGGAGGCGGAGCTTCAGGTGTATGGGAGTAAGGCTGCTCTGGAGAGAGCTGGAATGATGCTCATGCACAGCCCAATGTGGAAGAGTTCCGTGGCATTGGGCTGGACACTAAAATGAAGATGACAAATTTTATGTTCCATGTATTTCGCTGAAATAGAAACGAATTCCTAGAGTAATTTCAAAGGGTAATACTCTTAAAGGAACTTGAAATTTTCTGCAGCAGAGGGGGGAATATGTACTGTCTCTTTTTTGTGACATTTACTGAAAACTGACAAAATTTGGATACTGGGACCAGAACGAAGTTAACTGTGTCCTTCTAGTGAAGATTTGTCGTCACCAGTTCTAAAGTGAAAGAGACACCTGGAAAACAAAACTCACAGGGTGGAGGAAAGCCTGTGTAAGCCCTTAAAGAGTGGACAGAGGGCAAGTCTAGGCATAAATAACCCCCCTGAAAATATCAAGTAGGCTCTTTGAAGCTTAGGAAGTGCTGGCTTGTCTTGTTGGAAAGAGAAGGCTCAAGGAACCACTATGTCTGTCCGCAGTACCAGTAAACTGAGAACAGAGTGGTTTTTGTTTTTTTCAATACTTTCTTCCAGGGTTTAGTGAGGACCTTCTTTTCTGTGGGAAATATATCCTTGTTGTTTTTGGTGGAAGGGAATGGAGTCCAGCCTTGTGACAGACACATGAATGTCAAACTATATCCCCATTCTTCTATATCAGTAGGCTCATACCCTGCAAAGGAGGCCAGAAAATCTTTGCAGCCCCAGGGGTGTCTTTTGAGAAAGGCACTTTGTTTTCTTCTGCAGAGCGTCTTGCCTTCATGTCATTCCTCCCCAGAGAAGGTTGTCCAGAAGCAACAGAACCAGCGCAAACAGAGGGACACAGGTATCCCCCACTCAGCGCATATGCAAGGGGAAGCTGGGGAGATATGAGGCTGCTCATCACTTTTCCCTTCCAGTCCATGCTGCCTTTCTGTGTCCCTGAAGCACAGTGCCATTGAGCCCATTGGTGAAAGGGCCTTTGGACCTAGCCTGCCTGGCATTGCCTGTTCTTGGTCAGGCAGCTGTAACTGCTGTGTCATGTTCCTGGGATCTCAGGGGCTTCTCTGTTGCAAAGGAAACTTGTTTTCAGTGTCTCCATTCCAGTATCCTGAGTGGTATACCTTGAGGTACAGTTAAGGACAGTAGGCCTAGGGGACTGTTATTTATTTCTTTGCACAGTGAATTGTCACAATCTCTCCCTAGGAGTTCTAGCTAGCCCACATAAGACCCATCTCCAAGAATGGAAAGTGTTAAAAGTTGATCTTTTCTGGCTTGCTCCTCTGGTGCTGTGATAAACACTGGCCAAAAGCAATTTGGAGAAAGAAGGCTTTATTTCATCTTACAGGTTATAATCCATTGAGCAGTGGTTCCATGACCATTTCCCAGGGGTCACATATCTGATATCTTGAATTTCAGATATTTATATTACAATTCATAACCGTAGCAAAAATACAGTTCTGAAGAGGCAATGAAATAATTTTATGGCTGGGGTCACCACAACATGAGGAACTGTGTTAAAGGGTTGCAACAGCAGGAAGGTTCCGAACCACTGCATTAGAGGGAAGCCAGGGCCGAACCTCAAGTAAGAGCAGAGGTAGGAGCAGTGGAGGAAGGTACTGATTGGCTTGCTCAGCTATCCTTCCTGAGTAGGGATGCCATCACCGACAGTGGCTAGACTCTCCTACATCAATTATAGAGTGTCCATAGATACCCACAGGCATTATATAGGAAGCTTTTTTCCAACTGAGATTCCTTCTTCCTAGATGTGTCAAGTGACAGCCGAAATTAGCCACAGGCTCTCTAAAGAAGGGCCGGGCTTATGTAATTTCCTATTGCTCCCACTCATTGGAGAAGAGTTTCATAGATGTCCAGTTATCCATGGGACCTGCATGTTCCTCAGTAGAGATCAGTCTTCAAACCTTTATTCTTAACTTATTTTGTGTTTTTAATTTTTTATATTTAAAAAAATGAAATTTACACATAATCCAACATATCCATTTAAATGTATGCTCCAGTGGTGTTTGGTGTATATGCACAGCTGTACAGCTACCAACTCAGATTTACAACAGTTTTATCACTCAGAAAAGAAATTACATGGCCACTTCTTGACTCCTTGTTTTTCTAAAAAGAGCCAACCTGATGTATGTGCTGAAGGCTGGAACAGGTACGGAATATAGTGGGTAGGTTGTGAGGGAGACATGACCACACCACCCTACCCTACATAATCCCCTAGCTACCCACCATCAAAGGAGTGTGTTCCACTCCCAAGCAGAACCCAGCAGGGAAAAAGCAAATGGAGTTCAATGGAGAAGCACCCCAAATCAGACACTCACTGTGACTACAAGACCCAGGAGATCACCAATACCATGAGAGGATGTCCAGCCTGAAATGTGCCTGGACATAGAGTTCAAACTCATTATCCTTTAATTTCTTGGTCAGGATGGCCTCAGAGAGGTGGTTCTACCTACCCACCCATCTTTCCTTCCATTCACCTACCAATTTACCCATCCTTCCATTTGCTTATAAATTTATCCATCCTTCCATTTTTTCCATAAGTACAATGGAGTACCTGCTATGTCCAGGGCTCAGGATACAAGATGCTGCTTGGTACTTGGTGAGGAGAAGGAAGGAGACAAGAGATACTCTCACAGAGGTGCTAGAATTATAATAGAGCAGACACCTGGGCTCAGCAGAAGTGTTGGCTGAAGGAGGGAACAGATTGGAGGAGCTAGGGTAGTAGAGAATTTGAGTGACAGGCAGCTCTGGCTAGGGTAGGGAAAGAAGAACAGACATTATGGCCACAGTCTTCCTAGTCCTTGGACAGATATTCTAGAAGGAACTCAGCTGTGGTCCAGCCATGGATAAGCGCTCCCCCTACACAGGTCATTCCCAGAGGCTCTAAGGTGTGGATACACCCATCCCACTACTGCTTGCCACAGGACCAGACCATGTGTCCCACAGGAACACTGCTGAGTACAGCGATCCCAGCCAGTTGAGAATGTCTTGCCTGCCTCAGCATCACAGCAGGGAGAAGGTGTGATAGATGCCCTGGTACAGTCATTTGGGGCAGTGAGGTCAGTTCTGTAAGAATTCCTCAGGCCATTGTTTAGTTTCTTTAAGAAACCAAAGTTCATCAAGGCATTTCTATAGACATTTGTGTGGTCATTATGTACTGAGGCTTGGAGAGTGCACAGATCTCAGAGATTACACAGCCAGTAGCAGTCAAGCTGGGGCTCAAATCCAGGCCTAATAGCCCCAAATGCTTTCTTTTAGAGAGCACTTGCATCCAATATACCTTGAATCCAGAGCTGGACTTGAATCTCTTAGTCAAATCTGCAAAGCAGACTCATCGCTAACATGTTCCTGGGCATTGGCTGTCGTTTTGGCGTAGACTGCCTCTCCTCCCTCGAAATTTGTCATTTGTGCTCTGCACAAGTAGGATGAGTTATTCCCAAAGTTTTCCCAACTCCCATAGCTCCCTGACCACCAGCAAGAGGCTGTGGGGTTTGCTCTCTTCTGCAAGGATAGCAGCAACTCCAGGTCCAGGGGTGGAGTTTGGGGATAAGCTTTGAGTGACCTCCTAGGTTCTGAGAGCAAGTGCACCCCGAGTGCTGTCCTCTACTCCAGCCTTTTCTGCCAGCCTTCATCTGCTGGTGCCAGACTTTCCTCAAGAAAGAAGGACCCAGATAAAGATGCTGCAGCTGAGCCCCCACGCACGTGGCAGCTGGAGGCAGCTGGGGGCCTGCATGCCCCTCAATGTGCGTCTTTCTAGTAGGGACCCAGTGCCACAAGAGCAAATCACTTGCACACCCAAGTGTGTGTGACACAGCTGGAATAAATTGTGTATCCAACCTCCTCTTAGCTGAATTCAGCAACATTTTTATGTTAAGCGATACTCTTTGAAAAGAATGTTTTCTTTCCCTTCTCTGTTAAAAATAATTATTAATATTATTTGGAGTTGTAGTAAAATGGATGTGGCAATTATTTTTGCTTCCTTTATTAATATCTCTGTAAGATTCATTTCTAGAATGGGAGCCTTGGAAGAACCTGATTAAGGAATCAGCCTGTACAATGCCCCCCATAAATGAGTGTGGGCAAACAACCCTTGTGGTGGGGCAGGAAGGTCAAAGTGGGTTCTGTGGGCTAGGCTGCCTGGCAGACTTCAGCAGATGGTAATACAATTAGGAATCGTTGTGTTAAACGAGCCATTATTTAAATTATCTGCTGCTTTCTGTATCTATTAACCTGCTGGGAAAGAGACAGTGGTATCTGAGAAATCTCAGGCTCATCACTAATTGGATGAATCACCCAGTTTTTCTGTTTAATGCCACATTTTACCTTATTGCAGCAATTAGCAAATGGCTCTCTGCGGGGTTATTGCTCAATGCATCACTGAAGATTAGAAGGGGTGCAGGCAGGAAGATCCATGCTGGTTTGCAGCAGGAGGTTGGCCCATGGCTTGTCACATGGTTCTCATAACTGTTCTTAGTTTTTCATTGTGGTCTCCTAATTAAGGGACATTTGTTCTCATCTGCGGCTGCAATAACAAATGCGCAGTCTGGGTGCTTCTTAGCAGCATATATTCATTTCTTACATTCTGAAAGTCCAAGGAAGGTTAAAGTGTCTGGTTCTGGGTTGTAGAGCCCCCGAAGGCCCTGCTCCTGAACGCAAACACATCAGGGGCTGCGGCTCATGCATGAAGTAGGGAAGGGGTCCCAAGCCCTCACACCCTAATGGAATGTACGGTGAAATTTGTCTACGTCAACCTTCTGCTTGCTTCTCCTGGCCCTCATATGGCCCTTGTGTCAGGGAGAGAATCCTTCACTGGGGCTGTCATCTGGAAAACATGGACCTTAGTGTGGTAACAGTCAGCCAGGCCTGAGGGAACAGAGTCCTCACTGTGAAACCATAGGAGAAAGGATCCCCATGGTAGACAGGTGGGATTGCAGTGCGGAACCATCCAGGATTTGGTGCTATAAACTCTCAAGGCCTTCATTGACCTGATCACCCAGTGAACACCTTCCAAAGGCAACCAAGTTTCAGACACATGAGCCTATGGGGCATGCTTTACATTCAAAATTTAATACTCCTCTATTCTGGGTGATTTCCCTTCTCCTGCAGCATACTCTAGGACTCAGCACCATGTTGTTGTGCCTGTGGGGGTGACTTGTGGGTGGATCTGTGATGGGGCATGGTCCTATCTCTGAGTTGAACAGGCTTGTGCTGAACTTGATAGGAAAATATGCTAGCCTAGTAGGCTGGGGCATCAGTAAGAAATGGTTGGAGTCGCACAACTGTTTTCGCTTGGGTCGATTTCCTCTATGCTGTGTTCTCTGCTTCTGCAGAGGGAGGACAGAGAGCACAGGGGCAGACGCTGGGATGTGGGTATGAAAGAGCGGTGTTCAAAGGAGCCTGCGGAGGCTAGAAGGAATTCCAGAGCCTGGAAAAGAGTGGGGTGGCAACGAGAAAGCCCCCATCACTGGGACCATTGTGCAGAAGACAATAATCTTGCTGCTGCCTTGCTTGGGCCTAGACATGTAGGAGCGGTCAGAGTAAATATGGAAAGAGGACTCTGTAGCAGGCTGGCATACCACACACTTTGTACCTGCTGTGGAGTCCATGGTTGCCAATGAGACCCCAGAAACATTTGCACAGTGCCCTAATAATGGCCATGGGAGACAGCCATTCTTGTTCAGGAATCTATGGCCTTTATTGTCTATAACTTTTAATGATCAATAAACTATATTTCTCCCTGCCATGCAGCTAGCCATTGTTTTTAGGTGGCGAGTCTCTTGCTTAGCTGCCCCTCATCTTTCAGAGGTCTGACATTCCCGGCTACCTCAGGAGACCGTCCCAGGGGCTCAGGGGCCTGTTGCTTTCTCTCAGTCCTTCAGCTCTACACCTCTTCCACCCAAGCACTTTCAAGCATCATCCCACACATACCAGCTGGGGTAGAACTATGGGTCATCCAGGGTGAGGGACTTAAGGTATGTCCCTGATGGGCGGCTAGAAAGAGAGAAGAGCTACAAATAGACAACGAAATGGCAGCATTCTGGCTTCTTCCTATACATTTGACTGAAAACGAAGCCTAAAGGTTTGGAGGGTGTTTTTTTCTCATACTGCTAGTGCCAATAAACTTCTCTGACAGGTTCAAGACCAGATTGAGACATATTTACCTCAAAATTGTCTTTGTTCAAACTGACCAACTCTAAATTAGGGGAGGAAGACCCTTAAACCCAACCCTCAAGGGAAAAAACAGATTCTGGACTCCCAAGTTTCCCCTCTGCAGTCTTTCTGTATGCCTGTGTCCTTGCCCCTAATAAAAGCCTTTTTGCCTGAGATTTTCCCCTACTGCTACATATTGTGCTTGAGGTTCCCCCCCCCCCGACTTTTAATTTCTTAACTAATGGAGTAAAACCCAGTCAAGATCCCGAGATGATAACGAATAGCCTCGGCACTGAATGGGCTGTCACCCTTCCTTCCTACCTCTCTTTCTTTCAGTTTTTCAAGACAGGGTTTTATTGTGGACACTTTGGTTTATGATATGTAAACATGTTTTTGTTATAATCCTAAATCGAGGATTTTAGTTTGTCCACACCTATGAATTGACTCCTGTGTAGCGTGGTGTTTGCCAGCTGGAATTAGCTGAATTCTGAGGACTTTGTTGGGGGATTGGAGAAGATGGAGGAGGACTGCTTGCTGCACTTGCTGGCTTGCTGGTTTGCTGGTCACCTGGACTTCTGAATTTCCTGATGACAGACATTGGTATCACCCACAGAAGAATCCTACGGCCCTATCCAACAGGAAGGAGGAAATAGGTCTATGTTCACTTTCATTTACAACCCTCTTTATCCCCTACCTGGGGTTGGAAGGGAGGTATAAGCTTTAAGGAACCCCCAAATAAAGTAACATTTGAAAAACGAGCGCCAATGGTGTTTCTCTGTGTTGCCTTTGGCTGCCACTTTGTAGATGAGGCTGGCCTCGAACTCACAGAGATCATCCTGTCTATGTCTCCCTGAGAGATGGGATTACAGGCATGCAGCCACCGTGAACAGGCTGTGTTTCAAAGCCTTTTCCCATGATGGGCCTCACTGCTTTCACATGTGCTGTGTAAATGAC
>JAQQSO010006019.1:0-11619 GCA_028658305.1 Pachyuromys duprasi
TACATGTTTTTTTACCCATTTATAAGTTTAAATTTGCCATTTACTATAGGATAAATATACTAAAATCTAGAATCCTAAAGAAGCTAAACAACAAGGAGGACTTTAGGGAAGAGGCTTAATCCTCATTCACACTGGCACAGGATAGGCATCAGAAATACCGGAAGACAGGGCAAAGGACAGGAGCCTTCCAAGGGTGTCTTCTCAAAGACTTTAGCCAAAAGAGTATCAAAGCAAGTGTAGAGACTCATAGTCAAACTTTGGGCATAGTGGAGGTTATCTTATGGAAATAGAGGAAGGAAGAAAGACTTGAAGGTAACAGCAGCTCCCCAAGGAAACCAACAGAGCCAAACCCACGGTGCCCAGGTAATCTTGCAGAGAGTGATAAATCAACCAAGGGCTATGCTTGGGGAGGACTTAGACCCCCTACTCAAACATTGTCTATAGGCAGCTCAGTGTCCTTATGGGAATCCTGGTAAGAGGAGTAGGGACTTTCTCTGACATAGACTCATCAGCCAGCTCTTTGATCACCTCCTCCTGGTGAGTTGGCCTAACTAGACCACAGAAAAAGAAGATCCAGACAGTCCTGCTAAGTCGTGATTGGCAAAGGTCAGATAGTAGGGGAAGAAGACATCTATTAGTAGACTAGGAAAGGAACATAGAGAGGACAAGGCAGGGTAGGATGTGCAGGAGATGAATGAAGGGTTTATAACTGTGATTTAAGTGAATAAATTGTAATTAATAATAATAATAATAATAATAAAACAATAATCAATAAATATTCTTGGTTATTTGCCCTTCCCTGCTTTGTTTGTTTTGATTTTTCTTTTATTTTTTTTTGGTTTATTTTTCATGTTATATTTTTCAGGAAGAAACATCAGAGAAAGAGAGAGCTAGAGAACATGAAGTTACTGCATAGTCAAGAGGCAAGAATTTTGAGGGGAGTATGGAAGGGGAGAAGAATATAATTAAACCATGTAGTACTAAATCTAAATAAAAATTCACAGTCAACTAAATTCAATAGTAAAGTATAAATAAAATTAATTGGTAGAAAGCATTAAGGAAGCAACTCATAATTTTATAAATCAAATAAATTATGAGGTAAGACTCTAAAGTCCCCAGGTATAGTTAAAACTAATACTTGGTGTTTTGATAATAAAAATATAGAAATCCAGTTGGACCAACACCATTTGTTGAAGATGCTGTCTTTTTTCCATTGAATGGTTTTGGCTTCTTTGTCAAAAATCAAGTTTCCATAGGTGTGTGTGTTTATTTCTGGGTCTTCTATTTGATTCCATTAATCACTATTCTGTTTCTATGCCAACACGATGTAGTTTTTATTATTATTGCTCTGTAGTACAATTTGAGGTCAGGGATGGAAATACCTTCAGATTTGTTATTGTACAGGATCATTTTGGAAATTCTGGGATTTTTTTTTCTTTCTCCATATGATGTTGAGAATTTTTCTTTCAAGGTCTGTAAAGAATTGTGTTGGTAATTTGATGGAAATTGCATTGAATCTGTAGATTGCTTTTGATAGAATGGCCATTTTCACTATGTTAATGCTACCAATCCATGAGCATGGGAGGTCTTTCCATCTTCTGAAATCTTCTTCAATTTCTTTCTTTAGATATTTGAAGTTTTTTTCAAAGAAGTCTTTCACTTGCTTGGTTAGAGTCACCCCAAGGTACTTTATGTTATTAGTGGCTATTGTGAAGGGTATTGTTTCACTAATTTCTCTCTTGGCCCTTTTGTCTTTGGTGTACAGGAGGGCTTCTGATATTTTTGAGTTGTTTTTTGTATCCAGCCACTTTGCTGAAGGTGTTTATCAGTTGAAAGAGTTCTCTGGTTGAATTTTTTGGGTCGCTCAAATATATTATCATATCGTCTGCAAATAGTGATACTTTCACTTCTTCCTTTCCAATTTGTATCCCTTTGATCTCCTTCAGCTGTCTTATTGCTCTAGCTAGGACTTCAAGTACTATGTTGAAGAGATATGGAGACAATGGGCAGCCTTTCCTTGTCCCTGATTTCAGAGAGATTGATTTAAGTTTCTCTCCATTGAGTTTGATGTTGGCTATAGGCTTGCTGTATATTGTCTTTATTATGTTTAGGGATGTGCCTTGTATCCCTAATCTCTCCAAGACTTTAAACATGAATGGATGTTGGATTTTGTTGAATGCTTTTTTGGCATCTAGGAAGATTATCATATGGTTTTTCTCTTTCAGTTTGTTTATGTGGTGGATCTCATTGATGGATTTCCGCATATTGAACTACCCCTGCTTGCCTGGAATGAAGCCTACTTGGTCATGGTGGATGATATCTTTTATGGGTTCTTGGATTTGGTTTGCGAGTATTGAGAATTTTTGCATCAATATTCATTAAAGAGATAGGTCTGAAATTGTGTTTTTTGTTGCGTCTTTGTGTGGTTTATGTATCAAGATGACTGTGGCTTCATAGAATGAGTTCGGTAATTTTCCTTCTATTTTGTGGAATCATTTAGAGAGAATTGGTGTTCGGACTTCTTTGAAGGTCTGGTAGAATTCTGCATTAAAACCATCTGGCCCAGGGTTTTTTTGGTAGGGAGGCTGTTGATGACTGCTTCTATTTCTTTGGGGGGTATAGGTCAATTCAATCTTTATACCTGATCTTGACTTAATTTAGGTAGAAGGAATCTATCAGGAAAATCGTCCATTTCATTTAGATTTTTAAATTTTGGGGCATATAGGCTTTGGTAGTAAGACCTAATGATTGTTTGGATTTCCTCAATGTCTGTTGTTATGTCCCCCTTTTCATTTCTGATTTTGCTCATTTGGATAGTTTCTCTCTATGAAGAAAAATGAAAATAGCTCCATATTCATCAGCTTGCACAAAACTAAAGTCCAAGTGGATCAAAGACCTCAACATAAAACCAGACACACTAAACTGGTTAGAAGAAAAAGTAGGGAAGACCCTAGAACTCATTGGCACAGGAGATTACTTCCTGAATAGAACACCAACAGCAAAGGCTCTAAGATCAACAATAAAAAAAATGGGATCTCATGAAACTGTAAGGCTTCTGTACAGCAAAAGACACTGTCATCAAAACCAAACGATAGCCTACAGACTGGGAAAAAAAATCTTTGCCAATCCCACATCTGACAGAGGGCTAATATCCAGTATATATAAAGAACTCAAGAAGTTAAAAAGCAACAAATCAAGTAATCCAATTAAAAAATGGGGTATGGAGCTAAACAGAGAACTCTCTGTAGAGAACTGTAGAATGGCAGAAAAACACTTAAAGAAATGTTCAACGTCCTTAGCCATCAGGGAGATGCAAGTCAAAACAACCCTGAGATTTCACCTTACACACACCAGAATGGCTAAGATCAACAACTCAAGTGACAACACATGCTGGAGAGGTTGTGGAGAAAGGGGAAGTCTCCTCCATTGCTGGTGGGATTGCAAACTGGTACAACCAATCTGGAAATCAATTTAGTGCTTTCTTAGTCAATTAGGAATAGTGATTCCTCAAGACCCAGCTATACCACTCTTAGGAATATATCCAAATGATGCTCAAGTACAGAAGGACATTTGCTCTACCATGTTTTAGCAGCTTTATTTGTAATAGCCAGAACCTGGAAACAACCCAGATGTCCCTCAGTTGAGGAATGGTTACAGAAATTATGGTCCTTTTATACAATGGAATACTAGTCAGCAATTAAAAATGAGGAAAGCATGAAATTTGCAGGCAAATGGTGGGACCTTGAAACAGTCATCCTGAGTGAGGAATCCCAAAAGCAGAAAGAAACACTTGGTATATACTCACTTATATAGACCTATAGGATAGGATGGACATCCTCAAATCTATACACCTAGGGAAGATAAGCAAGTTGGTGGATCCAGGGTGGGATGATCAATCATCTGTTATATGGACAAACGGGATGGACATTGAATGTAGGAGAACACAAGCAATAGGACAGGAGCCTACCACAAAGGGCCTCTGAAAGATTCTAACTAACAATGAATCAAAGCTGATATTAAGACTCACAACCAAGCCATCGCCAGAGTGCAGGGAATCATATTAAAAAAGGGGGAGTTAGTAAGATTTGGCGAGGACAAGAGCTCCACAAAGACCAAATAGATCAGGGCACAGGGGTCTTCTATGAGACTGTTTCTCCAACCAAGTATGATGTAAGGACACAAACTATAACCCCTGCTCGAATGTGGCCCATGGTAGCTCAGTATCCAACTGGGTACCCTAGTAAGAGGAACAGGGACTATTTTGGTCATGAACTCAATGGCTGGCTTTTCGACTGCCCCCCCCCACCCAGAGGGAGGAGCAGCCTAACTAGATCACAGAAGAGGACATTGCAGCCAGCCCTGAAGAGACATGATAAGCTAGGTTCAGATTGAAGGGGGTAATGTCCTCCCCTAACATTGGACTTGGAGTGGGGCAGGGAGAAGATGAGGGAGGGATGGGGAGAGTGGGAGGGAATGAGGGAGGGGGCTATGGCTGGGATACAAAATATATAACCTGTGATTAATATAAAAATAAATAAATTACTTAAAACAAAACAAAAAACGAAAAAAATTTAAAAGTTCATATGTTGTCCCTTGAGTTTTTGATCTTAGCCATGGTGAAATTTAAGGGTCATTTTTATCTGCATTTCCCTGAACCCGCCAGCAGAGCAGAACGGGGTTCTGAGTCGGGAGTGAGGATTGAAATTAATAATGTACACCACACATATTATGTTCCGAGAGGCTTCTGGCCACTTGCTCTTGGCTCCAATGAACCCTATAGTGTCGATATGCTCTGTACCCGAAAAGCCACAAGGCCAGCCAGCCTTCTTTATTTAAACAAACAGTTTATACAATGCATTAATTTTTACAAGGAAGTGAGGCAGAGTTGAGATTTCAAACAAGCTCTCCCACCTGCTGTCACTAAACAAAGGGCGAATGGACTTGCAAATCCTTCCCTGTCTCCAAGGGAAGGCCAGAAAAAAGCCTGTCTTCTGAGCTGAGACTTGAATGACAAACAGCCACCAAAAGCAGCTTTGATGCAGCCCAGGACAACTAAGGATGTTGAACATTTCTTTATGTGTTTCTCTGCCATTCGATATTCCTCTATTTGAGAACTCTCCGTTTAGCTCAGTACTTCATTTTTTGATTAAATAACTTGATTTGTTGGTGCTTAAGTTTGTGAGTTTTTTATATATTCCAGATATATAAAAAACTTTCAGATATAGGGTTTTTGAAGACTCTTTCCCTGTCTGTGGGCTGTCGTTTTCTTCCAATGAGAGTGCCCTTTACTTCACAGAAAATTTAAGTTTCATAAGATCCAATTTACTGATTGATGACCTTAGAGCCTGTGCTATTGGTGTTCTGTTCAGGGAATGTCTCTTGTGCCAATGGGTTCAAGGCTCTTCCCCAATATTTCTTCTAAGAGGTTTAGTGTGTCTGGTTTTATGTTCAGGTCTTTGATCCACTTGGACTTTAGTTTTGTGCAGGGTGATATATATGTCTCTATTTTGTAGAGAAAGGGAGACCTTCCTCCATTGCTGGTAAGAATGTAAACTTATAAAATGACTTTAGAAAAAAATCAGGCACATTCTCAAACAATTAGGAATAGTGCTACCTCATAATCAAGCTATATACCTCCTTGAAATATATACAAAATATGCTCACATATACAACAAGGACTGTTGCACAACCATGTTCATACCAGCTTTATTCATAATAGCCAAAATCTGGAAACAATCCCGATGTCCCTCAACTGAGGAATGGATGCAGAAATTAAGGAACATTTACAAAATGGAATCCTACTCAACAATTAGAAACAATGATATCATGAAATTTGCAGGCAAATGGTGGGAACTAGAAAAGATCATCCTGAGTGAGGTATCCCAGAAGCAGAAAGATACACATGGTATATGTACTCACTTATAAGTGGATACTAGTATTTTACTGTAGGATAAACATACTAAAATCTATACTTCTAAAGAAGCTAAATAATACAGAAGACTCTAGGAAAGTTGCTCAGTCATCACTCAGAAATGTAAAGAAGATAGACATAGGAAAAGGGAGAAAATAGGGAACAGGACAGGAGCCTGCCTCAGAGGGCCTCTGAATGACTCTACCCAGCAGGGTATTGAAGAATGTGCTGAGACTCATAGCCAATCTTTGAGCAGAGTGCAGGGAATCACATGAAAGAAGGGGGAGATAGAAAGCCCTGGAGGGGATAGGAGCTCCAAAAGGAGAGCAACAGAGCCAAAAAAAACTGGGACCTGTTGTCCTTGGTTGGACTGATACTCCAGCCAAGGGCCATGCATGGAGATAACCTAGATCACTTGCACAGATGTAACCCCTGACAGCTCAGGTTCCAATTAGGCTACCTAGTAAGGGGAGCAGGGGCTGTCTCTTACATGATCTCAGTGTCTGGCTCTTTGATCACCTCCCCTTGGGGGAGTGCACCTGTGCCAGGCCACAAAGGAAAACTACAATGCAGCAAGTCCTGATGAAACCTCATTGGCTAGGGTCAGATGGAAGTAGATGAGGATCTCCTCTATCAGTGGACTGGAGGAGAAGAGGGAGGGAGTGTGGGAATGGGAGGGAGCTACACCTGGGATACAAAGTAAATAAATTATAATAATCAAAGAAAAATACTAAAAATAATAAAAAGAAAGTGAAAAAAAAACGACAAAAGTGCAACTTGGAAAAAATGTTATGTAACATCATTTTTTTAAAAATCTAGTTCGAGTTAATTTTCTTCTTACAGTAAACAGTGATTAATACAGGAACAAGCAACTGGTCATCAGGCAGAGAACTAGTAATTTTAGGATCCTTACTTCCAGGATCATGGTTCTTCTCAGAGTAGGAGAATAAAGACATCTAATAAGAAACATTATTAGCTTTGTGGTGGATGACTTAAAGGAAACATTTTCAATTCACAACAGAACATTTGTACATATGAACATTTTCACATATGAATAAGAATTACAAAATCTCAAGTCAGACATAATCCTTGAATGTAGCAGGTTATACAGGCACAAAGTCAACCACTAGCTGAGGAAACACTGGTATTTCCAGCTTCTGGGTTAGCGAAATTCAGTGACCCTTAGTAGGTTAACCATTATTACTCCAAGGCATACCTAGACAGAAAGGGTTTTAAAAGGAGAGAGAGAACATAAGTTTTTGAAGATAGGGAAGTGGGAGTATATCTGAAAGGATTTGTACAAAGGGGTGTTGAACATTATCAAAATTGTACAAAATAATATTGTCTAAACTTTGAAAATTAATAAAACCATTATTTTTTAAATCTGAAACATCCTTACTTTATATTCACATTGTAAGTTGAGTAAGAAATTATTACAATTGGTGAAAAATTTATAAATCATATGAAAGAATGAAAATACTTTAGTCCATACAACTATAAATTTAAATGTAAAGCAGCACTTACATGAACCGTATTTAACTTTACTTCATTATTAATGTTACATTATTTTATCAATAAAAATATTTTCAGTTTTCTGACTTTTCATTTTGTTAATCAGTAATTTTTATAATACATGCTTATGAGCACCTTGAAGGAAGTCACTATTTATAAAATTTACTTCAGTGAACTAGGAAAATATACATAACTATTAATTAAAACTCTAATAGAAATAGCTGAAATGATGTCAGAATTCATCCTATATTTTCTTTATGTCAAACTAATGGTAAGAAGAGTCTGCAAAACAAAGGTTCAGCAAAGTTCTTATCAGTAAAATTATGTGACATCAAAAAGGTGTACAAGTTGGACTTCAATATACTCTGCAAGCAGAAATATAGTTGGTAAGTTGTTCAAGAGAATTTTCCATACCATTGATGGTAAGTTCATTAAAAACAAAATTAGAAAATAACTGTGATAGTTCATAAACAAAAGGACTAAATTGCCAAAATATAGTTATACATGTGTTTTGACCCCATGCGGATATCAAAACATAATATTAAAGATAAAGTCTTTCAGTAAATATTACATAAATTTGAAGGTTGTTTTAAAATAAAAAGATCAATACTTTACCTAGTTATCCATATTTTCTTCACATTCTAATATGAAAAGTAAATGGTGAAATAGGTCTGTAAGCCCAGCTCCAGGAGACTCAAATTTCAAGGCAAACCTAGTAAATTTAGAGAGATTTTAGCTAAAAATTTGTGTATATATTTATTTATATAAATAAATGTAATATGTACACATTTCCCTCACAGATTAAAAAAATGTGCCTAGAATTATATAATCCCTCAGTATCTTAAAATCTACTCCCAGCACGACAGAGACAAATTAAAAAAAATTAATGCAACTTATGTTATATATAAGTATTCTTTTATTTCCTATTGTTATGACAAAGTAAAAGCAATTTAAAGGGAAAAGATTTTATTTGTCTCATAATTACTAAAGTCAGTTTTTGTTGGAATCTTAAGGTGTCAGGAATTGAAGCAGCTGGTTACATTACCTCAAAATTCAAAAGCAGAGAACAATGAATTTATATGTGCATGCATGTGCTCAGCCGGCTTTGTTCATTTTGTTCAGTCTCAGGCCCTAAACCAGGGAATGGTAAAGACCATAGTGATAAGACCCAACACAAACTAGTATAAGATAATCTCTCAAAAATGTTCTCAGAGGCAATCTCCCTTGCCAGGTGATTCTAGATTATGTCTACCTGATAATTAATACTAACCACAGTAAGTCTTAATTACTAATTACTTTCAGTTATCAACAACAACATAAGGATCCTTCACCCACCTATGTGCTGCCCATCATAAGTAAGACTATTATTTCACTTTCAGCAATCTTAGATGATACTGTAAAATGTTATTTTTTATAAAATGAAGTTTATCATTAGGTTAGGTAGTAAGCAAACATTGCTAGAGTTTGCTGTTTTGAGTATGTGGCCTATGTATTGCAATGCAGAAAATTTGTAGTATTGAATGTATTACCATTACATCAGTTTCTCAAACTGGATAAATTATATTCCTCAGTTGTGTAGTACAATGGAAATTCTGTTGCCGTATGTTTTTCCAAAGAACTACTGCTTGAGAAGAGCTACATTATTGATCATCTGTGTCTATGTAATACCCATATTCTTCTTCCTCTACTGAAATATCATCACTACAAAGTATGTGGCCTTCCTAAACAAAGCTTTTGCTAGAATTACAAATTTCAATTTACATAAAAGGAACATTTCAAGTTAGAGCCATATCTTGCTGTAATCATCAGACTCAGATTTTACCTTAATCATTACAGTTTCAAAATTGAAGGAAAAAATGTTACCATTTCAAAAGTTTCAAGACTAAGGAAGACGGTTTTGAAATATATTAGATAATAATTATACTAAGATTTATTCTTTTATATTGCACCCCCCTCTCTCTTCTTCTCCCCTCTCTGATGCTGTGACTTTGTTTCTGGAGAAAGATAAAATATCTGAATAATAATTTCAATTTCATGCTATTGTATCTTAAGTCATAAGACAATATCTTAAGTCATAAAGGTAGCAGTCAGAGCTTGTAATAATAAGGACACTAAAGCTTACCATAGTCCCATGCCTTAGGGTCTCAATAGACTAAAGAACTAATATGTACATTTCAGGAGATTCCAACATTGTAAAAATTTGTCAGAAAGAAGAGAATGTGCAAGGAAACCTCAAAATAAATTCAGAATATTTAGCTAATATTTATAAGTAGCAATTTAATTTAGAAAGTTCAGTCTCTGGATGCTTAGAAGTGGTATTAATTTTGCACAGAACTATCCCTCACTAAATGCACTTGCCCAATGTTTCAGAATGCCTCAGAAATTTAACATTAAAATGATAGTCTATCCATTAATAACAGAATATTTCATAAATTATATTTCTTCATAACAGCTAATAAAAATCATTAAACTCAATCATAAAAACAGATATGCCTGAGGGGTAGAGAGATGGCTTGGCTGCTTAGAGTACTAAATGCTCTTCCATAGGACCCAGGTTCAATTCCCAGCACCTACATTGTAGATCACAATTTTCTGTTACTCCAAGATCTGACACTCTCACAGAGACATAACATGTAGTCAAAGTACCAGCACACATAAATTAAAAATGAATAATTTAAAAAAGCAGATATGTTTATTTTGATGGTTACTTTTGTAATCAACACTAAAGAAAATGAATAATATTCATGTTCAAAATAATATTCATGTGTACTTGGAAATTAAATTTCTGCATTCTGTCACTCATCTACAAATGGGAAAAAAAAAAGTAAAGGATCAGACAATCCAAGATGGCTGCCCCAGGAGGACACTGTGTCTGAGGAGCAGGATAGTAGTGTAGGCACAGCTACTGGGTGACTGAGATCTTCGACCTAAAACAACAGCATTTGCGACTGCCAGGTGAGCGGAATTCCTAAGGTGGGGAAATCAAGTGGAAAAGTCCAAGGGACATCCAGCTATTCCCAGGAAAAACTCCAGCGGGTGACAGGCTGCACACAGCTGCACTGGGCACCTAAGCTACCATTTCAGTCTGGGTCACACAGTACCCGGGACAGACTGAGTTTCACCCAGATACCTTGGGCTACACCCACACCCCTAGGCGCACCCAGACACCACCCAGGATTGGGACTCATAGTATCAGGTACAGACTGAGGCACCCCAAATATGATCTCAGACCTTGGTGCAAAGCCCCTGACCCAGAAGAAGGCGCCAAGACTCCAGTCCAGAAGAGAGCCCTTAGCAGCAAGCCGAGGTCAGAGCTCAGAGCCTCCTGACCAGAACAGAGCCGCCAGCAGACATATCAAATGGGGACACTCAGCCTTTGACACAGAGTGAGAAGCCAAACCTCCAGACCAGAGGGGAGATGAGCCTATGGTGCTCATAGCTTCTAGCACAGAGAACGAAGCCGGGCACACAGAGCCCACAACAGAGGTCAACTGAGGCAACAACACACTATCAAACCACTAGAACTCCCTGATCTTCTTGAAGAATACTCGTGACACAAGAGATTGACAGTTCCAGTCTAAAGTTCAGCCTCAAAGCACAAACAGCTCCTTGATTATATATAAACAAATGCCCAGAAATCAGCGTAAGATCTCACCGAACAATAATCAGGACACCATGGCCCCACCAGAAACACCCAAAAGCAATAGAGACTTTAATTCACTGGAGACACAGGAAAATTATATTAAAGCTATGATTATGCAGATATTAGAGGAACAAAAAGAGGGACAAAAAGAGGAAATGAACAAGGCCCTCCAAGAAATTAAGAAGGATTTAACTGCCCACATCAGGAACAATTAAAAATAGACGGAGAGGAAACAACCAAATAGGAGACACAGTCAATCAGATGAAGGAAACGATACAAAGCATGAAAACACAATTAGAATCTATAAAGAAGACAGAGACGGAGAAGAACCTGGAACTGGAGAACTTAGAGAAAAGATCAGGAACCACAAAGGTAATCATCACCAATAGAATACAAGAGATGGAAGAGAGAATCTCAGGAGCTGAAGATATGCTGGCTGAAATGAATTCCTCAATCAAGGCAAAAATAAAATCAGAAAACTCCCAAACACAAAACATCCAAGAAATCAAGGATGCCATGAAAAGACAAAATCTAAGAATAATAGGAATAGATG
>JAQQSO010006020.1:0-11618 GCA_028658305.1 Pachyuromys duprasi
TGCAGCCAGCCCTGAGGAGTCAGGATAAGCTGGGGTTGGATGGAAGGGAAGGAGTTCCTCCCCTGTTGGTGGACTTGAAGGGGGCGGGGAGGAGGGAGATGAGGGAGGGAGTGGGAGGGTAGGAGGGACTGAGGGAGGGGGCTACGCCTGGGATTCAAAGTACCTAACCTGTGATTGAGATAAAAATAAATAAATTAAATAAATAAATTAATTAATTAATTTAAAAAAGAAAAATAAATAAATAAATAAATAAGTATTTAAAAAAAAAAGAACACAGAGGGAACAGGAGCTCCACAAGACCAACAGAGCCAACATAGCAGGGTCCTTGGGGGCTCTTGAAGACTGAAGGACCAATGAAGGACCACACATGGACTGGGTCTGTTTGTATACAGGTGTAGCTGATAGGGATCTTGGTCCTTATATAGGTTCCCTAGCAAGGGAAATGGGAATTGACTCTGACATGAATTCTGTTGCCCTGCTGGCCCTGCTGTTACCTTTCCAGGCCACAAGGGAAGGGGATGTGCTCAGTTTTGGTACATCTTTATATATGGAGGTGGGTGGGTGGGAGCTCCGGAGCTCCCATCTCTAAGGAATAGGGGAGGAGGGATAGGGTAAATAGGGAAGGAGGGAGGGTAAGATAGGGAGGAGAGGAGGGCGGGGTATACGACTGGCATGTAAAGTTAATATTAATAATAATAATAAATAATAATAATATACAGCTTGTGATATGCATAGTAATTATTCAAAAAACAGCATTTGAGAAAGCCAAGTCCAGGTTTGGAAGCTCCACAACTTCTGGACTTCTCTATAAAGGAAAGCATTGGGTTGTGTTCACCTAAGTCAATTTTTATATTATGTGTTTCTAATGAGCATGGCAGATCACTGCAAAGAAAAACAGTCCTGGGCTTCTAGACAGCTGCATAATAAAAATTTTTTAATTCAGTTAAAAATGAGAAACATATGTTATATTTAATTCAAATAATTTGCACATGCTTATAATACTTTGACATTTCGTATCTATTTCACTGAACTTAATTAAATTTTATTGCAGGTAACAAATTAAAATACAGAGAGAGGGAGGGGACAGAGACAGGGGAGGGAGGAAGAAAGACAAAGACAACTTTTAACCTCCCAACCTTGAACTTTGCAAAGAAGCTTCTACATTTAGATAAATAAATGAAAATATTATGCAAGGACTAAATTCCCTTATTATTGCCCATACCCTATATATTAGGGCTAAAACTGAAACTATGCAAGATAATGATCAGGATGTAAAGCGAATAAATAGGTAGGTAGGTAGATAGATAGATAGATAGATAGATAGATAGATAGATAGATACATACATACATACATACATACATACATACATACATAGATACATAGATAGATAAATTCTAAAAGTGTCTGAAGAGCTGTTAAGAACAAGGTTCATTTCTTGCCTACGTTTCTGTCATTACATTATCACTACATTCAGTACGCAAGAAAAATTTAATTTTGAATTATTGTATGTTTCCCAAATAGTTTCATATTTGATGAAATAATAGCCCTTTGGGGCAGTTTCTAGCACGGACTCTGTTGCCTGCTTTTCAGTCACTTTCCCCTAGCTGGGCTGCTTTGTTGGGCCTCAGTATAAGAAGATGTGCTTATTTTGGATGTCACTTGATGTGCCAGGGCAGGTTGGGGGGGGGGGCACTTTTCTGAGGAGAAAGGGAAGAGGGAAAGGAGAAGAGGATCAGAAGGTGGAAATAGGACAGGAGGAAGGGGGATTCACTAGGGATGTAAAGTGAATAAATAAATTCTTAAAAAATCTTCATTATCATATATTATAGGTTTATTTTTTACTTAAAATATATTTTTCAATATATGTATAGGTTTTAGTGGATACTATCCAGTCTTGTAAAATAAACAACAATTTTAAATTGCCTAAACTATTTGAAGAAAGTTATTGTTGAATTTCTGGCACTGCAATTTTCAGATTTTTATACATTGGTATTAATTATCTTGCATCAGCATGCATGGAGAATGAGAAGGATTAGATAGAGAGAAGACTGGTGTATGAGAAGCTCATGACATTTCAGAGTAATGCCGTAATGCTATGCAAACACTAAATTCAATTTCAGACTGCACTGTAATTAAGAAGTGAGCCTTCTTGCCAAAGCAGTTGTGGTCCCTTTTCCAGACCAAAGCTTATAGAAAAGGGCTGTGATACAAAGAATATGTCTCTCAAACACACACTACAGAAAACAGCAGCAAAAAGGAAAAGGAGCTTTCTTACTTTCCTTCCTTTCTTCCTTCTTTCCTTCTCTTCTTCTGTCTTAATGCAATGCTTCTTTTATTCAGTAAGAAAAGGTGAGAAAAAGTGTGTTGTCACTAATGAAGATTCCAGGATAAGTAAATACATTGGAGTCAGCTCAAACAAAGCACAGTTAGTAAAACACAAATGGCTATGAGAGGAGAAACTATGGCGCTTCTAATTAACACTTTATTTCTGATAATAAAGTAGTGAATATTTTAGAATGTCCCAAATACGGCATGTAACTACTTTGTATTTTATACTTGACAATTATAAATCCATTCAATTATTAAATACTGTAATTGTATTATTGTAATTAAAATAAAATGAAGTCTTTCAAATCTCAAGGTTTTTCAGCATTGGCAAACACACACACATACATCCACCATCTGTCAGACATTGACATGCTTCTTTGTTTTTAATTGTTATTAGATTTTGCATATTTATTTATTTACTCACTTACGTGTTTGTGTGTGATCAGTGGCACATATGTGGAAGTAGGGAAAACTTGGGAAAGTAAGTTCTCTTCATCATGTGGATCCAAGGAGTCCAACTAAAATCATCCTCCTTTGTGGCAGGTATCTTGTATGTTTACGACATTAACACAATTCTTATCATATTCTCCTGTAGTGTTTTTTTTTATTTGTATGTGTTTAGAGATTATCTGTTATTGTATAACCTACCTGTAGTATGGTTTTTTGAGAAGTCTGATTCTCCCTTATACGGTGACAATTAATTGAATTAGAGAATTTATTATAGTTAAATTATATGTGCATTGTTTGTATCCACAACTCAATAATGTAACTAAACTTGGTATATTGTTGACTAGACAGCAAAGTGTTACATGGACATTTATTTATAAGCAAAATATTATTACCAGTAAGCATATGAAAATATTTTGAATATTAGATCACCAAGAAAACACAAATTAATTATATAGAACTATATAATTTATAGACCATATAAAAACAATAAACTCACAAGAGCAGAAATAATTTACTATCTAGTCAAAAATATAACCAGGTCCAGTTATGTTACTGAGTTAGAGAAGTATTTAATTCTGACTACTAATCCCTTGTATGTAGTTATAATAAATTCTCTAATTCTGTTAATTGCCCTTGTAGAAAAGGAGACCAGTCTTCTTGAAGAACCATATTACTGATAGGTTATACAATAACAAATAATCTCTAAACATATATACATATGAGAAACATTAAAGGAGAATATGACTAGAATTATGTCAGATTAGAATTAGTATAAGCAGAAAGCAACAGATTTTGTTGGTGTAATGGAAAATTATGGAGATATAAATGTTTTTGCTGTGGAAAACATTCTATTCATAAATTAAAATAGAATTATTAAAGAGCTACCTTTTGCATTTCTTGAGTCTATTCAAAATTATTGAAAAAGTGCCTGAAGATATATTTGCACAGCACGCCCATAGCATAATTATATACAAAGAGCTACAACATACAAGGACCCGAGGGTTCATCAACAGATGAAGGAGTAAACAAAATGTGGCACAATGCACCATTTATACAGAAAGAGATGACAGATTCCAAGTGAAGATCACTCTTCTACATGCTATGGAATTGATACTATTTGAAGACATATTTGTTAAAGGTTTATTTGATGTATTTGAGGTTCTTGCACGCATGTTTGGCTGTATACTTGTGTTTCTGGTACTGTCAGGGGTCCAAAGAAGGGTTTAGATCCCTGGAACAAGAGATATGGATGTGTGAACTGCCGTGCGGGTGATGGAAGTCAAACCCAAGTTGTCTGAAGGAATATATGTTCTTAAACGTGGAGCCATCTCTCTACCATCGATGATGGCTTTTTCACATGTTATAAGCCAGTCACATAAAACCAACCAACATTCATTTATTTAGGTGTATTTCATCACAGTAAGCAGAACCTGACATGACAGGAGAAAGGGCAGTTGCTGTTTAATAGGCCTATAAATTTCATCTTACAAATGAAAGCAGTTGTGAATATGGCTTATGACTATTGTTTCACTACAATATTATTGTATTTCAAATACTGACTAGTGTACCTCAAAATCACTGAAATGGTAAAATTTTGTGGCATATATTTTGATAAATGATAAAAGTAAATGAAAGACAAAGACAGAATAAAAATGTCATTCCTTGTAATTTTATGTGACTATGATTTTATAGCAGAGGCATTGTAAATATGGATTTTGAGAAAATCAACACAATAATATATATATATATATATATTTGTCATTGTGGCATTTTATTTTATTTTTTAATATTAATTTTTGCTTTTTTAATATTAATGACAGGTTATTTGCTTTATATCCCAGCCGTAGGCCCCTCCCTCATTTCCTCTCAATCCCACACTCCCTTCCTTATCTCCTCTCTGCCCCTCTCCAAGTCCACTGCTAGGGAAGGTCCTCCTCCCCTTCTGTCTGATCCTAGCTTATCCGGTGTCTTCATGACTGGCTGCAATGTCCTCCTCTGTTGCCTAGCAAGGCTGTTCCTCCCTCTGGGGGAAGGGGGAGGTAAAGGAGCCAGTGATTGAGTTCATGTCAGAAATAGTTCCTGTTCCCCTTACTAGGAAAACCCACTTAGATACTAAGCTACCATGGGCTACATCCTAGCAGTGGTTCTAGATTATATCCATTCACGGTCCTTGGTTGGAGAAACAGTCTCATAGAGGACACCTGTGCCCTGATACATTTTGTCCTTGTGGTGCTCCTGTCCTCTCCTGGTCATATGATAAAAGGAGGAGTTAATAATTCATATTTTTAATGCATATAAATGTTTTATATGTTATATATTACTTAAAACAAAGAAGTGGAATTCATTGCACCTGTAAGTTAATTAAACAGTTAAATATCAAATTTTATGATTACTATCTTTATTTCATGTTCTTATACAATCATAACTGATTAATTCGAAGTCAACATCTTTTGGAGCAAAATAGAGACAACTGCTGCAGATTCATGCACACCATTGTTTATCACCTGACATTTGAACAAATGATATTAAATACATTAATTTGTATGCCTGCACTTTAGAATTATAATAACATCACAAAATAGTGCTTCTGGAAAGACAATGTGGCGATTTACAATCAAAGCATAATGTCAAAAAGTGACAGGCCATAAAATATGAGCACAAACCTTGGTAGATAAATGTGCAATCTCTTTAGGTACTGAATTTCCACTCTGAAAAATTAGCAGCTGTTAAAAAAAAAACTGATTCTCTTCCAAACATTGAAGTTTTCAATTATTAGAGGGTAGATCAAATCCCATGATAATTTAGTCTCAGCACATTTCTGATTGAAGAGTATCCCTCATAAAGTATCTGACAAGATGAAGAAGTTAATTGCATGCTATTTACTTACAATTGATTTCCTTCCTCACTTTGCATTTTCAAGCAATTAATATTTTTTTCTGTATGAAGAGTATTCCGCTTCTTACTGCTCCCCTTACCAAGTTTCTTATTTTATGAGGGGAAAAATGAGAAGAATAAATAGTAAATATGGAAGTATTACTATCTATGAAAAAAAATGTTTCATTTCTCTAAATGTGGCAATAGTGCTTCAGAACCACTTACACAACTTTCCTCAGGTGTTATTAATTCTGGTAGATTTTTCATCTTTAAAATAGCCAAAGAATTAAAATTGTGTCTTTGAAGGAACAAGATTTATCTTAGTCCTTGATTAGGTTTGTGAAAGACTCTTTATGAATAAACCACTTGAATTCTAGGAAACATTGATGTTTGGAAGTCTGGAGCTGCTGGGCCTAAAGGATGAGATAGCTCTGGGAGCAGATTCAAGAGCAGAGAATCACACAGTCATCAAAACTAATTAAAAGCTTGCTCTTTCTGTCTTTATTGTTCTTGTCCCACAGATGAGGATGGGAAAGGAAGTACGGAGAGAGAAACACAAAATGGCACACCATTTAATTCATAAGGAGCATTTGACTAGAGTAGCAGTTATATATAAAACCCACATAGTATACTTTAACCTAAGAGAATTGATTTTGATTTAATATTAGCGTTTTGGTGACACCAAATATTTAGAAGATAATGGAAACAAAGTCATATCTTTGTTTCATAGTTTCTTTTACTACAAAAATATTATAAAGTCAGTCTGTGGGTTATCTATCTATCTATCTATCTATCTATCTATCTATCTATCTATCTATCTATATGGGTGTGTATATCTACATATAAATTACCTAGCAGTTGTCATAAAGCAGTATTAAAATGTTTATCATAATATCATGCTAATAAGAATATTACAAAAATATAGTGAGTGTAGTGAGTGTATTTGCAGACATGGATGCACAACAGACCAATATTCTACTCTTTGCTAACTAGCACCTATTAATATACATGTATGTGCTTTGAATATCTCACTATCTTAGCAAGTCAGATGAAATGGCTTGATTTACACCATTCATGGTAAAAGGGGAACATAAGATTCTAAAATCTCTAAATGCCATTATTGTACATTTAAATTTACCTGCTTCAACTTATTTATAAATATAAATAAGTTCAATTTATTTATAAATATAAAACATTAAAAATATTTTTCTTTTAGCAGTGAGTCACTGCTAAAAGGAAAATACACCTTTTTGTTTTTAATACCTAGTGAAAGAGGAAACTGATGCAATTCTGTAGATGTGCTGGGATGTTTCAAAAAAGGAGGGAAGCAGCTGCCTAGAAGGTGGAAAACACTTAGGCAAGCAAATGATTGGATCAATGCCTGAGACTGTGAGGGCCCTGCTGGAGGTTAATGTGAATGAGATGTCATGCTTCATTGACTAAGTTTACCTAATTCTCTCATACATCAATATTGCTTTTTATGATGGTGTTGCCTTACTTTGTTGCAATTTGCTATTTAATCCATATTGCTATTATTACTTCAACAGTGATGGGGAAAGCAGCTGGAGAACTCTCCGATTAAACCTTAATTATTACCATGCCTTTGCGATGTGCACAGTGAGGATATATGATCTCTACCACTCCATTGCTCTCAGTGTCTTACCTCAAAGCAGAGACTGAACACAGCACATCAGATTACAAACAAACCTGTTTTTTTTTGTTTTGTTTTGTTTTGTTTTGTTTTTCTCTCAGAATGAATTGCAATGAAAAAAATCACAATGATTTATTTATGCCCTCACATCTTAAAATCGAGATAAGCTCTTGGTGAAACATTTATAAATCACACATTGCCACAGACAGCAGACCTTTCATAAAACAAAATTATATTCTGAGTTATCCATTTTAAGGGTATAGGTAAATGCTTGATTTTATTCTGTTGGTTTTATCTTTAAAAGGTGGCTTAATGTTGTTGAAATTATCTGAAGTAAGCAGAGATAAAAGAAATCAGGAGGTATTTAAAGTGAGGGCTATGAGGTAGAAAAATTACCACTTTCCCTTCAGGTAGAGGCCCAAAGATATATCTTTGTTAATGAGGTTTCATGCTGTCTCACTGGGTCCTTAATCATTTACAATGCAAATCCCAAAGAATGGAGTAAGAACCATTACACATATATGAGAATGTAGTTGATTTTTTTAAATAAATGATTATGCCATCTGCTCCTGTCATTATTCTGGCTGTGAAATTATACTGAAGAAATTACATGGACTTGCATGCAATAAACAACACCCATCAAAAGTCAGTGATAGACCAGCCTTCCTTTACTTCCCTGCCTTGTCCTCACAGTTTAGAGTTTGTTCATATGACCATGCACAGAGAATGGTTTTAAAACTTACTTTTTATTAAAAGCAGGCTTTGAGCTAAAAGTGAACCCTACATTATTTTTATCATAGTAATTTTTGAAAGAAAAGAAGGACATTTGTAAAGAATTATTTCAAAGTGACCTACTTTAGAATTCTGGAATTACCATAGAGATTAATCATGCCTATGAAAAATTTTAGGTGATTCTGCGTGAAATCAATAATGCAGGGAAAGGACTTTGCCTTTCTTTTAAGGGGAGGATTTTTTTTTTTTATCAAAGTAGAACATAAGATGGACTTAACGCTCCAATTTCAGTATCACTCCTCGGAGACGTTTGAACAGGCTTTTTTGTTTTCCCTTTCCTTTGCTTTTCATTCTTTTCTGATTACTTCCATTCCTCCTTCCTTCCTTCCTTCCACCCATCCTTCATTCCTTCTTTCCTGCTACTTTCCATCTGCTTCTAATTCAATTCATGTAAAGTCCACTCTCTTTTCACTTTGCTCTTTTCAGGTTGGTGTGAATACTGCCAGCAGTAAGTAATAAAGGATATTTATTAGCATATTTTAAATAAGGAAATGTCTAGCACTCTGGTAACATTTGAACAATCCCAATGCAAGGCTGGAAGAATGGCTGGGAAAGCATGTAGATATAAACAGGTGAGGAAGTTCTTTGGGACATGTCTGTAAGAATATTAACAGTCTAAGGCCAATATTGGAGATGCATATTTCAAAAGAAGTAGCTAAAGTTTGAAGAGGTAGGTTTGATGTATTCACAATGGAGAGCTCTTAATCAACCCAATGCTACAGACTCTCAGACTGCAAATCCCTGTCTACTCAGTTCCTACCAAAAAAGAAGTAAAGTTCTAGCAGGCTCCAATGATTGAATTTGCACTCTCTAGTCCATCCAGGTCCCTCAGGAAGTAAGGTGTTCTCAACCCCTCACAAGCATGCCACACTCTCCTTGTCTGCTATGCACCTCTTGTGTTTCGTAAATATGAAATCTCACTCCACCATTTTCACTCCAGAGAGAATTCAATGTGTATCTAACTATGATTTGTTTTTATTTTAATGTAATGTCTATAGTTTATTTTTATTTTCCATAAAAGAATACATATGAATAGGGTAACAGGAGATGTTTAGATACATGGATATATTTTGTTTATTATGTATATCCTTTAGTAAGGGAAATTCTCCATATAACAGATTGATATAATTACAGAAAATCACAACCGAAGGATACATATACAAAACACTCTTGAACTTAAGGGTCAGGTAAACTTAAGAAAGAGGGGAGGAAAACTCTAAGAGCCAAAGGATCAGAGAGATTGCTTTGAGATTGTATCTTCTGGTAATCTCTAAATGTATATCCATAAAACTTCATTAACATGACTGTCTAAATAGGAGATGGACAAAGACAACATTGCAGATACTAAAGAGGATAGAGGAAAACCTACAAAGATTCAACTGTACATAAAACAAAACAAAACAAAACAAAACAAAAAACCCTACAGGCAACTAAGGAATACTGAGACTGGAAAAAATAGTTTTCTTCAGGAAAAAGTACAGCAATCGCTTATCCAATACCAAGTAGCTTTGGATACAAATGTAATAGCAATATTATGCAAACTGAATAGATTATATTTATAAATATGTATGTATATACATATATATTCAGGCTACAAAATTTGATAGAAATATAAGGGTATAAATTTGAAAGAAAGCTTGAAACGGGGTATTTGGAAGGATCTGGTAGGAGAGAAGGAAAAAGAAGAATTGATGTAATTATATTATTAATCCTCAAAATGAAAGAAAACTTTCAAATAACCTCAAAAGTTAAACAGCAAAAAGATAGCTTATTTAATATTAGGCCATTGAATGAAAGTAAAATGAACAAATGGCAATATACATAAAATACATAATTTAAATTTTCAACATTCCTCCACAAATAAAATTCCACCCAGGTTTGTAAAAGAAACATCACCCCAGCTTATATCACACATTGACACTCACATACTGAGAGTGTGAGACTTCAATACTTACTCTCAGAAATAGTCAAGTCATATAAACTAGTGGTTCTCAACTTTTGGGTAGCCGCCCTTTGGAGGTTGAACAATCCTATCACAGGAGTCGCCTACAGCCACTGGAAAACACAGATAATTCAATTATGAATCATAAAATTACTGGAAACTGTAATGAAAATAATAATGTTGTTGTAGATCATCACAGCATAAGGAACTGTGTTAAAGGATTGCAGAATTGAAAAGGTTGAAAATCTCTGATCTAAACAAATACTAAACAGAAATTCTAGAACTAACAGACATTATAAAGCCAATGGATGTTGCAGATATTTACAGAATATTTCACCTGAACATTATATGCAAAATATATATAGTATTATATATTATATATTTTATATATTACATATACATATATTCTCTGCACTTAATGAAACTTTCTCCAAAACTGACCACATACTCTGACACAAACAAGTCTTGACAGATATTAGAAAATGGAAATAACTCCCTGCATCTGATTAATCTATTATGAACTAAAGCTGTAAATCAACAACAGAAACAACAGAAAGCTTACAATCTCATGGAAACTTAGCAATTCTCTA
Source organism: Pachyuromys duprasi (assembly GCA_028658305.1). NCBI lineage: Eukaryota > Metazoa > Chordata > Mammalia > Rodentia > Muridae > Pachyuromys > Pachyuromys duprasi. The sequence continues at coordinate 10,629 of JAQQSO010006020.1, forward strand.
CTGAATGAAAAATGAGTCAAGACAGAGATAAAGAAAAAAACAAGAATTTCTGGAATTCAATGAAAATAAATACACAGCATGCTGAAACTTATGGTACACAATGAAGTGATGCTAAGAGGCAAGTTAATAGCACTAAGTGCCTTTTTAAAAATATATGGAAAGGTCTCTGGGAAGATGTGAGGGGGACTCAAGCAAAGACTCCTAGCAGAGGCCACAGAGCCTGAAGGGGATAGCCTTTAACTAGACAAAATTTTGTTGTAGCAATGTTGTTGTGTAAGTAATATCCTACTTCTTAGATGGTACTAATACCAATTGAGTTAATATCAGAAAAACCTTGTAGTCTTGTTTGTTTTTAGCACTCATAATGGATTTACTGTATGTAACAGGCTTTCTGCATTTTGTGAGAATTATACACTAACTCTGGTATTTCATTCTTAGATGTGGTTCTATGCTTTTTAAAATTTCTTTACCATTATATGTAGTTACAAAAGACAGAATTACACAGTTTATTTTGTATAATTTTCTGTTTATTTTTAATCCAAAGTCTCACTTAAAATTCATCTAGTAATAGCTATACATATATTGGGATTTTATTTTACTTTTCATCAGTGTTTATAAATTAAAATAAGAAAACTTAAAATAGTTTTTATTCACTTATTATTATATTTAAAATATATTTTGTTGTGATTTCTTCTTATTTTTGTAGCACACAAAATATTTATTTTCCTCTTTAGATCTATATCCTGTTTTTAATTGAATTATTTTAATTTTTGGTATCTAGTTTCTTGAGTTCTTTATTTATTTTGGATATAATTAGCCTATCAGATCTAGATTCTTTTTATAAAAAAGAGGATTATAGAATGGCAGAAAAACACTTAAAGAAATGCTCAACGTCCTTAGCCATCAGGGAGATGCAAATCAAAACGACTCTGAGATTTCACCTTACACCCACCAGAATGGCTAAGATCAAAAACTCTAGTGACAATGCAT
>JAQQSO010006021.1:0-11618 GCA_028658305.1 Pachyuromys duprasi
CACCTATGGAAACTTGATTTTTGACAAAGAAGCCAAAACCATTCAATGGAAAAAAGACAGCCTCTTCAACAAATGGTGCTGGTCCAACTGGATAGCTCTATGCAGAAAAATGAAAATAGATCCATATTTATCACCTTGCACAAAGCTAAAGTCCAAGTGGATCAAAGACCTCAACATAAAACCAGACACACTAAACCGGTTAGAAGAAAAAGTGGGGAAGACCCTAGAACTCATTGGCACAGGAGAGTACTTCCTGAATAGAACACCAACAGCACAGGCTCTAAGATCAACAATCAGTAAGTGGGACCTCATGAAGCTGAAATGCTACTGTAATGAAAAGGACACTGTCATCCGTTCTCTTTGCTTTTAACTTACTGATTTCAGCTCTGAGTTTGATTATTTCCAGCTGTCTACTTCTTTTGGATGTGTCTGTTTATTTTTTTTTTCTTGTGCTTGTACAAGATGTCACAAATTTCTTTATGAAGGTACTTAGTGCTATGAACTTTCCTTTTAACACTGCTTTCATCATGTCCTGTAAGTTTGAATAAGTTGTGCCTTCATTTTCTTTGAATAGAGGGTCTTTAATCTGTTTATTTCTTCCTGATCCAGCTGTCATTGAGTAGGGAGTTGTTGATTTTCCTTGTGAGTGCAGGATTTTTGCTATTTCTATTACTGTTGAGCTCTATTTTTAGACCATGGTGATCTGATACAATTCAAGGGATTATTTCAATCTTCTTGTATTCACAATCTTATTGTGCCCAACTATATGGCCAGTTTTTCAGAAGGTTCCATGAGAAGAAGAAGGTATTCTCTTTTGAGTTTGGGTGAAAAGTTCAGTAGACATCTATTAGACCCATTTGATTTAAGACCTCTGTAAGTGACATTATTTCTCTGTTTAGCATCATTGTTAATGATTTGTGTCTTGGGGAGAGTGCAGTGTTGAAATCTCCCAATATTAAGGTGTAGGGATCGATGTGTGATTTAAGCTTTAATAATGTTTAATAATTTACAACTGCAGACTTCTTGTGTTTGTGCCATAGATGTTCAGGATTATGATGCTGTCTTGGTGAACTTTTCCTTTGATGAGAAGGAAGTGTCCCTCCCCATCTATTTTGATTAATTTTGGTTGAAAGTCCATTTTATTAGATTTAGGATTTCCACTTCAGCTTGCTTCTCCAGTCTGTTTTTATAGAATACCTTTTTGCAGTCCTTTATTCTGAAGCCATGTCTATCTGTTGCAGAGGTTGTTTCTTTAATACAGCAGAATATTGGATCCTAGTTCCACAATCTTTCGATTAGTCTGTGTCTTTTTATTGGAGAATTAATTCCATTGATAATGATAGTTATTAGTGACCACTAATTGTTAGTTATTTTGGTTGTAGAGTAGGGAGTGACTGTGTGTTTGTGTGCTTGTTTTCTTTTACGTTTTTGTTGTTATCTTTATCCTGTGTTTTCTTGGGTGTATATGTTCTCATTGGGATGGAGTTTTCCTTCTAGTATCTTCTGTAGGGCTGGGTTGCTGCATGTGTATATATATATATATATATATATATATATAGATAGATAGATAGATAGATAGATAGATAGATAGATAGATAGATAGATATAGATATAGATATATAGAGATATATAGAGATATATAGAGATATATAGAGATATATATAGATATATAGATATATATACACAATATATATAGATAGATAGATATATAGTGTAAATTTAGTTATCACGGAATATTTTGTTTTCTCCATCTACGTTGATTGAAAGTTTTGCTGAGTATAGTAGTCTGGGTTGGCATCTTAGTGTCTGCATGATATCTACCCTGGCCCTACTGACTTTCATAGTCTCTGTTGAGAAGTCTGGTGTAATTCTTTTTGTTTTTCATTTTTTAATATTAGTTACATTTTGTATCCCAGCTGTATCCCGCTTCCTCATTCCCTCCCAATCCTACCCTCCCTCATCTCTTTGGTCCACTGATAGGGGAGGACCTCCTCCCCTTTCATCTGACCCTGGTTTATCAGGTATCTTCAGGACTGACTGAAATGTCCACCTCTGTGGCCTAGCAAGGATGCTCCTCCTTCGGTGTGTGTGGGGGGGGGGGTGTCAAAGAACCATCTATTGAGTTCATGTCAGAAATAGTCTCTGTTCCCCTTACTAGGGTACCCATTTGGATACTGAGCTACCATGGACTATGTCCAAACAGCGCTTCTAGGTTATATCTGTACATGGTCCTTGGTTGAAGAAACAGCCTCACAAAACACCTCTGTACCCTGATGTATTTGTTTCTTGTGGAGCTCCAGGTCATATTAACTCCCCCTTTTTTCATAAGATTCTCTGCACTCTGCCAAAGGTTTGGTTATGAGTCTTAGTATCTGCTTTGGTATACTGCTGGGTAGAGTCTTTCAGAGACCCTCTGTGGTAGGCTCCTGTCTTGTTACTTGTTTTCTCCTACATCCAATGTCCATCTATAGGTCTGCCTTAGGATGTTACTTAGCCTTTTCCCTTCCTCCCTTTAAATATTTTTTCTTCACTAGATTTAGCCTTTTGATTATTATGTAGTGGGAAAAATGTGTTTTTTGGTCTAGTCTATTTGGTAATCTGCGAGCCTCTTGTGTGTTTAAGGACATCTCTTTCTTAAGGTTGGGAAATTTTCTTGAAATATATTTTCTGGATCTTGGCGCCAGCAATCTTCTTTTTCATCTATTCTTTTTATTCTTAGGTTTCTTCTCATTGTGTCTCTGATTTATTGGATATTTTGTTTCAGGAACTTTTACATTCATATGTTTTCTTTGAAAGATGTATCAATTTTTCCAATTGTATCTTTAGAGCCTGAGATTCTGTCCTCCATCTCTTGTGTTCTGTTGGTGACAGCTTTGTTGTTATTGATCTCTAAATTCTCCAACTCTAATGTTCTCTCTGTTTGTGGTTTTTGTTTGTTTGCTTGTTAGTTTTATTTTGTTTTGTTTTTATGCTAATTCTATTTTCTTGTGTTGAACGATTTTCTTGATTTCCTTCACCTGTTTCATTGTGGATTCCTCTCTATCCATGATGGCCTCTATTTTTTGTTCATTTCCTCATTATGTGCTTCTAATAACTGCATAATCATTGCTTTAAGATCATTTTCCTGTGTTTCAGCTACATTAGAATATCCATTGATTTTTGGAGATTTTGGTGAAACAATGATGTCCTGGTTTTTGATGATTGTATTCTCACAGTGGCCTCTCACTATCCAGTTGTCTGTAGCCTTGATTGTTTGTTTCTGAAGCCTGTACTGCACACTGGGTCCACCTGTCTCTGGAACCTGGAGTAGTCTACAGGAAGATGAGAGATGTACAGGGTCTCGAGTATGTGTGCTGGCAGTTCAGATGAGGCTAAGGAAGGAAGGACACTGATGAGTTCACTGTGTCTGCTGAGTCACCCTTTGTGAGCCAGGTAGACCGGGCAGCTAAGGGACAAGTGGAAAGATCTCCAATCCTAGAGCTTCTCTGTTGCCTCACAGCCTTCCTCCAGATGGCAGACAATGGGACATGGGTCCTGTGCCTAGCTCAACTCCACTTGGTTCACATTCTCGAGTGGGCTTTCTATTTCTGGCCCAGGTGGGCCAGGTAGTTGGGGAACAGGCAGTAAGATATCTGAGCCTATAATTGTTACAGCACAACACAGGCTTCCTCAGGATGGAGGACAATGGGGCTCTGATTTTGTGCCCAACTCACCTCAGCTGGAGTCACTATCTCTGCTGGCTCACTGTTTGTGACATAGGTCTGCCATGAAGTTGGGGCACAGGTAGAGAGATCTCTGAGGCCAGAGCTGCTCTAGTGCACCACAGGCTTCCTGCGGGTGGTGGGAAATGGGATTAGGGTCCAGGGACTAGCTCAGCACTGCTGTGTTCACTGTCTTTCCTAGTTACACTGTTTATAATCCAAGTGAGCCTGGCAGCTAGGGAGCTGGCAGAATGGAATCAGCCCCCCCCCCCACTTCACCAGTTACAGAAGGTATCCTCTCCACAGAACAGTGAGAGTATCCAGCTACTTTGCTGAAGGTGTTTATAAGCTGAAGGAGTTCTCTGGATGAATATTTGGGTTCCCTCATGTGTACTATCATATCTTCTGCAAACAGTGATACTTTGACGTCTTCCTTTCCGAATTGTATACACTTGATCTCCTTTAGTTGTCTTATTGCTCTAGCTACTACTTCAAATACTATGTTGAAGTGATAAGGAGATAGTGGACAGAATTGCCTTGTCCCTGATTTCAGTGGGGTTGATTTAAGTTTCTCTCTGTTTAGTTTGGTGTTACCTATAGGCTTGCTGTATATTGTCTTTACTGTGTATAGGTATATACCTTGTATCTCTGATCTCTCCAAGACTTTAAAACTGAATGTGTGTTATATTTTGTCAAACGCTATTTCAACATTTAAAGAGATGATCACGTGTTTTTTTCTCTTTCAGTTTGTTTATATGGTGGATAACATTGATGGATTTCCATATATTGAATCACCCCTGCATGCCTGGGATGAATCCTACTTGGTCATTGTGGATGATAACTTTGAGCTGTACTTGGATTTGATTTGCGAGTATTTTATTATTTTTCCATCAACGTTCATAAGATAATTAGTTCTGAAGTTCTCTTTTTGTTGGGTCTCTATATGGTTTAGGTATCAAGGTGACTGTTGCTTCATAGAATGAATTTCGCAATGTTCTTCCTGTTTCTATTTTGTGGAATAGTTTGAAGAGAACTGGAGTTAGCTCTTCTTTGAATGTCTGGTAGAAACATCTAGCCCTGGGCTTTTTGGAACGAAGATTTTGATGACTGCTTATATTTCCTTAGGGGATATAGGACTACTTAATCTATTTAGTGGGTCTTGGTTTAATTTTGGTAAATGGAATCTATCAAGTCAATTTTCCATTTCACTTAGATTTTCAAATTTTGTTGTGTATAGTCTTTTGTAGTAAGACTATTGATATTTTAGATTTCCTTAGTGTCTGTCATTCTGTCCTCCTTTTTGTTTCTGATTTTGCTGATTTAGATGGTTTCTCGATTCCTTTTAGGTACTTTGGCTAAAGGTTTGTCTACCTTGTTTATTTTCTCAAGAACCAACTCTTTGTTTCATTGATTCTTTAAATTGTTTTTTTTGTTGTTGTTGTTGTTTGTTTCTAATTCATTGATTTCTGCTCTGAGTGTGATTATTTCCAGCCATCTACTCCTCTTGGGTGTGGTTGCTTATTTTTTTTTTTTTCCTAGTGCTTTTAGGTATGCCATTAAGTTGCTTTTTGAAAGCACTTAGTAACTTTCCTCTTCACATTGCTTTTATTGTGTCTCATATGTTTAGGTAAGTTGTGCCTTCATTTTATTGAACTTTGGGAAGTCTCTAATTTCTTATTTCATTTCTTCCCTTACCAAGCAGTCATTGAGTAGGGAATTGTTTACTTTTCATATGTATGTAAGTTTTTGTTATTTCTGTTGTTGTTGGGGCCTTGTTACCGGCCATGGTGGTATGATAGTATACAAGAGATTATTTCAGTCTTCCTGTATCTGTTTAGGCTTGCCTTATGCCCTACTATATGGTCAATTTTGAAGAAGATTCTATGAGGTGTGTAGAAGAATGTATACTCTTTTGAGTTTAGATGATGAGTTCTGTAGACATCTATTAGGTCCAGTTGATTTAGGACCCCTGTAAGTGTCATTATTTCCATAGATAGTTTCAGTCTAGATGATCTGTCCCTTGGTGTGAATGGAGTGTTGAAGTCTCCCACTTTTAAGGTGTTGAGATTGATGTGTGATTTAAGCTTCAACAATACTTCATTTATAAATGTAGGTGCTGTTGTATTTGGGGAATAGATGTTCAAGATTATGATATCCTCCAGGCAGATTTTTTTTCCTTTGATGAGAATTAATTCCTCCTCCTCACCTTTTTTGATTAATTTTGGTTGAAAGCCTATTTTATTACATATTAAGATAGCTACTCCAGCTTGCTTTCTGAGTCTGTTTGTTTGAAAATCCTTTTTCTATCCAGCCCTTTACTCTGAAGAAGTGCTCATATTTGTTACAGAAGTGTTTCTTGAATACAACAGAATTATGGATCCTACAGCTACAAACATTCTGTTACTTTGTTGTTTTGTTTTGTTTTGTTTTATTGAAGAGTTACGTTCACTGATAGATAATAGTGACCAATGAACGTTAGTTCCTTTTATTGTGGATTTGGTAATGTTACTGTGTTTCTACCCTTGTTTTCTTTTAAGTTTTTGTTATGAAGTTATCTATATCCTGTATTAATTTGGGTGTAGTTGGTTTTGTTACATTGTAGTTTTCTTTCTAGTATCTTGTGTAGGGCTGGGTTGCTGTGTAGATACTGCATACACTTAGTTTTGTCATGGAATATTTTGTGTTCTCCATCTATGTTGATTGAAAACTTTACTGGATATAGTAGTCTGGATTGGCATCTGTGGTCCCTTAGAGTCTGCATGACACCTTCCCAGGCCCTTCTGGCTTTCATAGTTTCTGATGAGAAGTCTAGTGTGATTCTGATAGGTCTACCTTTATATGTTATTTAGTCTTTTTCCCTTGTTGCTCTTAGTATTTTTTCTTTGTTCTGTAGATTTAGTGTTTTGACTATGATGTGACATGAGTTATTTCTTTTCTGGTCTAGTGTATGTGGTGTTCTGTAAGCCTCTTTTATGTTTATGGCCATCTATTCCTTTAAGTTGGGAAATTTTTCTTCTATGATTATCTTGAAAATATTTTCTGGACCTTGGAGCCTGGTGTCTTCTTTTTACTCTATTTCTATTATTCTTATATTTCGTCTTCCATGGTGTCCTTAATTTCTTGGATGTTTTGTGCTTGGGACTTTTCAGATTTTATTTTTTCTTTGAGATATGTATCAATTTCTGCAAGTGTATCTTCCGTGCCTGAGATTTTTCTCTTCCATCTCTTATGGTGATGCTTACCTCTGTGGTTTCTGATCTCTTCTCTAATTTCTCCAGCTCCAGGGTTTTCTCTGCTTGTGTTTACTTATTGATTCTAATTCTGTTGTCATGTCTTGCACTATTTTCTTCATCTGTTTGAATGTGGACTCCTGCATTTCCGTGATGGCCTCTATTTTTTGTTTGTTTGTTTGTTTCTTCTCTATGCCTTCTATATGCCTCTACTTGTCCCTCTTCATGTGCCTCCATTTGTTTGGCTGTATTTGCCTGTATTTCTTTGAGAGGTTTGTTTCCTCGTTATATGCCTCTAATAACTGGATAAGCATAGATTTGAGATCCTTTTCCTGTGTTTCTGATGAATTAAAATATATATTGATTTTTTTTTGTGGTTTCTGGTGAAGCCATCATGTCTTGATTTTTGTTGGGTGTGTTCTTAAGCAGATTTCTAGCCACCTGCTTATACTTAACCTTGGCTGTTTGTTTCTTGAGTCTGTTCTGCAGACGGTGTCTGTCTGTCTCTGGAGTCTGAGTATTCTTCAGGAAGATGAGATTGGTCCCATGTTTTGAGAGTGGAAGTTGTTGTTTCAGCTGTATCTAAGGGAGGGATGTCTCAGGCACATGTGTGCAACAGCCAGAGTGTACAGGGAAATGTGCCTTGAAGGACAAGGTGCTAGAGCATGTAGATGCCTAGAAGGGTGGAACTTAAGCTAGGTGAGGGTGGTGGCAGTTTGCGGGTGAACTGCGCATGTGCAGGTGCCCTGGAAGCCTCAGTGTGACACAGTCCTGTCATTCTCTCCTACAAGCATTGAGATCTGTCTGAGTTGCACCATCTTGGCTTTAGGAATTGTTTGCCTGGACTCCACTGGGAGACCCACAGAACAGGTGCTTCAATGTTGAGAACGCTATCCCTGGGATCCTTATGTTGCCCACAGTGTGGGCGGGCATGGTAGGGATCAGATGTCTGACTTCTAGCATAGAGGGACCCTGGATCTGGAGCTCTGCAAGTACTCACCTATGGCACACTCACTGGCTTGCAGTCCTATGTGGAAAGCATAGAGGATCCCCTGTTCTCTACTCTCAGATTTGGGCCTTTAAAGGCAAATGAGAGTTTAGGAGATCCGTCATCTCAGAGGTGTCTGCTCTTTGGCCACCGGGCAGGGAGATCTGTACTTGGGGCAGCCACCTCTGTAGTCTCAGTCCCTAAGCATGGAGGCTCCTGCTTGGGGCAGCTGCCATTGCCCCTTGCCTCTGTTAAGCAAGAATACCCATGCTTGGGGCAAAGGCATGTGCAGGGGGTCTAATATTGGCCACTCTCAGACCCAAGAGACATCCATCAGTGACCTGGATCCAAACTGTCCAGCTCAGAGGTTGCCTGCTCTCTCACAGGAAGCCTCAAAGTTGATGTTCTGGCTTTAGCCACCCCGCCCCTTCACTCACTAATTTCAGAGTTTTGGATCCTCTATACCTTAGATAATGTACAAGCTGGTCTCCACCATCATGGACTCCACCTAAAAAACTATTTTAAGTACCTTGATGGTGATAACTATTTGCAAAGCTTGTCTGTGGCCTTTGCTACTTCAGTTTCATTAAGCTTATAAATCTTTGCTCTACATTTTTCAGCACATTTTCATTCTTCTATTTATTATTTATTTGATATGCTTTATTTCCTATGACCACCACTTCAGAGATTAAAGTGAAAATTTTATCAGGTATAGCTTTTGGCTATGTATATGGATTTTTCCCTCATTTTTGTTTCAGAAAGTTCTGTCTATATGTGCAATTTTCTATATTTTTTCTGTAGTACCTAACTCTCAATTCCATTCAGTATTTTTGCAAGTTAAATGATTTGCATTTATTTTTATGAAACAGAACTGGGACATTTTAAATGTTTTTCAAGTTTGTGCTTTTATTGGACATTTTCAACCTGTCATCTAGTTTCCAAATACTCAGAGTCTTTTCTGAGAACACTTGTTCTTTATTTGCTGTCCCTGTCTGCTGCTAAATTTGTAAAAATGTTCTGTTTTCATTACTTATTTTCACATATTAATTTCCTTATTACTAAGATTTTAACTTATTATTAATATTCTGTATTCTTTGTTTTATACCTATCATGTGAATTCACTTCTGATAGATTTTCTTCTTTCTGTCTTTATGTCTGTCTCTCTCTGTGTCTGTATGTGTGTGTGAGTTTGTGTGTGTGTGTGTGTGTGTGTGTAAGGCTTGGTTTTGAAATGGTCTTATAGTGACTGAAACTGAGAAAAAATTTGAGGAAAATGGTGTTTTAGTAGCAGGTGCCCTATTAGTCTGGCTAGAGTTCGGGGATATTTAGTTTGTTGAGTTTGTGGGTGCCAGAGGCTTCACATTTTTTCTAGTGTCCTTGTTTTAATCTCTCCTATCGATTCTTGGCTTTCTTAAGTACACCTCTGAGAATAGCCGTTTTTTTCACCTGTAAACCACTATTATTATACTTGAGACTTGTCGCTCTGTTGGTAAGATACATGTGGGAGGAAGTATTCTGTAATCTTATGATTAAATCTCAGTCTTCAGAGTCCCTAAGAGGTAATGTTCACAAGTGTTCTCAGCATTTTTCTCCTACATAGATAAGAGCAGTTCTCCACAGGGCAGAAATTGAAAAAAGTGTCCTTACTCCAAGTGGTAGAAAATTCTGCTAAGATCTTTTCTTCTGGGGAGAAAGCTTTAACTAGGGACAAATCACAGGGTATTTTGTCACGATTACTCATTTCTTACCTCTGCTAAAGCTGGGAAATTTCATTCTCAAATATTATTTCTAGTTTGAAATCTAGGAAGATATGAAAACTCTACGAAAAGTTTTTGATTTCAATTTAAATTTAAGTCAAAGTGTGCTAATTCTTAATAACTGTCATTTAGTTTTTCTCATAACTTTTATTTGTAAATATTAATAGCAGTTTAATTACTTTGTATCACAGCTGTAGCACCCTCGCTCATTCCCTCCCAATCCCACTCTTCCTCCCTCATCTCCTTCCATGCTCCTCTCTAAGTCCACTGTTAGGGGAGGTCTTCCTCCCCTTAAATGTGACCCTAGTCTATCATGTCTCATCAGGACTGGCTGCAATGTCCTCCTTTGTGCCCTGGTAAGGCTGCTTCCCCCTCAGGGGGAGGTGATCAAAGAACCAGCCACTGATTTTGTGTCAGAGACAGACCCTGTTCCCCTTACTCGGGTACCCACTTGGATACTGAAGTGTCATGGGCTACTTCTGTGCAGGAGTCCTAGGTTATCTCCATACATGGTCCTTTGTTGGAGTATCAGTCTCAGAAAAGACCCTTGTGCCAAGATTTTTTGGTTTTGTTGCTCTCCTTGTAGAACTCCTATCCCTTGCAAGTCTTTCTATCTCCCCATTCTTTCACGTTTTTACTTCATGGCTCCAAAGCATTCTTCCTCTAGTGAATACTTATCAACTGTGAGTTACTGTATTTGTTTGCATCTGCTGATTTTGTCATGAATGGGTTGTAGTGTGGGAGGTACTCTTTTAAAGTCTTTGATGTTTTAGATTAGTCAAGTTTATGATGGGAATGGTTAGTATGCATGTGGTTCACAGTCATCCATTCAGGCAAATCATGCAAACTTACAAAAATATAATTTAATAAAATAAGTATCTCATATAAAAGGGTGTAGTGATATATGTAGTGATATATTTCATTAGTCTCTCCACTTTAGAGCTGAAGCTCTAAGATTAGCAATGCATTTTAAATTAGTTTTTCCTCATTATCAAAGATAGATAAGAACATGTGGGTTTCCATTCTAGAGATTAGGCAATAGTTTAAATATTTATTATTAAACGTAATACATAATATAAATTTACCCCACACTGAATTTGTATTATCATCTAAAAATATGAAGAAAAGGCCTTTGGAACTACCTAATTTCATTATAAAAGCCCTGAATAGACTAGAAATAGAAGGAATATTCATGTCAACCTATAAAGTGATTCACATGACAAAAGTATACATGTAGTGCGATAAACAAAAGAGGGAAATGCCAAGACATTTAAAGTAAAACCAGAAATTGAATGAGGTTGTCCATGTTTTCCATTCTTATTCCACTTTTTTCATAAGTCTTTTTTCAGTCTTAGCTAGATTTTTTTTAAAAAGGAAGTATAAGAGATACAAATAGTGTGTTAACCTGTAAATATACCCTTATCTATATGTTATGTGAGTCTATACTTAGTACACTAAATATTGCACCAGAAAACTTTCAGATCTAATTGTTTTGTCAGCAAATTTGTAACATACAAAATATAAAGTTAAGCATGCTTCATATGCCTGTATCAGTAACAAACAGTAAATGTGCTTCCAAAGATATAAGAAGACTCCCATCTACAGTCACCTCAAGAAATAAAATATATATATATATATATATATAATGGAATAAATATAAATATATATATAAATAAATAAATAAATAAATAAAATATAAATATATATATATATATCATGGAAAAAATTTTACAAGGAAAGAGTAAATTTTCTTTTTTTTTTTAATTAATTTATTTATTTTTCTCTCAATCACAGGTTGGGTACTTTGAATCCCAGGCGTAGCCCCCTCCCCCAGTCCCTCCCACCCTCCCACTCCCTCCCTCATCTCCTTCTTCCCCGCCCCCTCCAAGTCCACCAACAGGGGAGGACCTCCTTCCCTTCCATCCAACCCCAACTTATCATG
>JAQQSO010006022.1:0-11617 GCA_028658305.1 Pachyuromys duprasi
GATAGGAAGTTCAAGCTGAAATCTACGCACCCAGAGAGGATATACAAGAAGGAGGACCCAGGTTGGTGTGATCAATGATCATTTAGATGAACAAATAGGATGGACATTGAATGGAGGAGAAAACAAGCAACAGGACAGTAACATGGGTTTATGCTTCTATGTTTAGGACTCTGTTGAAGCCTGGGATTCACTATTGAAACATACAAAAATCTAAGTGTCAAAACTATTCTATGACACTGGCAGTGAGATACAAGTTTTGTATGGTTGGATGTAGAAAAACAACTATGTAATGTGGAAAATATTCACCTGGCTAGATATTGGGGGAGGATGTGAGAAGTCTGGATAAGGAATACGGTTATGTGTGCACAGCAAATGTTCCATGAGTAGAAGGTGTAGGCAAGTTAGGTGTCAAGGGAGTTTAAGTGTTTGCTACAAGAGAGGACGGGGTGGTGAGATGAGACTGTTTGAGATTTGGGGCTTTGAAGTAGATGAGAAATGACTACTGCAAGGTGAGGGAGCCATTCTAAGATGGAATAGAGGCTGTTTTATCTAGGTTAGTTCTTACTGAATATGGAAAAATAAGCAAGTTTGGGGGAACTCAACAGGATACACCCTGGAGATTGACAAAACTGGAATATAGTAAATCTGGGAATGGAGCAGAGCAGAGAGGAGCACACAGCTCATTGTCTCCTGTGTGTAAATGTACATAGAGGAAGACTTGGTGAAACATAGATAAGGTTGGCTAAAGTACAGAGAGAGGAGTTTGAATTATGCCTGATCTGAATTTTGGATTTGTTGATGCTCTATTACCTGATCGCACTGTATAGGTTGTAGGACTATGCAAGGTACTGGAATATATTCAGCATGCTGTTGGGAGACATGTATCAAGAGTGAGTTAGGTGGGTACTCAACAGGCTTGATCCTGGAAGGGACATGGAAAATTGAGTGCAGAGTGGCATTGTATAGAGAGTGGAAATGGTGTTATGGGTGAATGTGGTTAGATTCTGTCTTGTACCAACCTAGGTGATTGTTATAGCACAGGACAGCATGGTGAAAATAGGCTAAAACTCAGGATTTGGGACCCTACCAAAACCTAGCAATCATTACTGCTACTAGTAAGCAACTATGCTAGAACTTCCACTTTCAGTTCTAACCAGTCTGAACCTTGTAGTTTTGATAAACAATTACCTTGTGTAAAGAAATACATGAGAGTCTACGGCATGGAGATTTTGCTTAATAGTGGTTTACTGAGGGAAGGGTGGTCTTGGTGGAAGTTTAGAATGTGTACATTGTCCAGAAGAACCTGATGGGGCCATTAATTCTTGAGGTTGTTAGTGGAGTAGAGAGGTGCATACTTGCTATGGGGTCTACAGTAAATGCAACAGTTTATGTAAAAATACAACATTGGTGTGTGTATATTCAAAAATTTGGACCCTTTAAGAAGTCACAATGAATCTGAATTAGAAGTGATAGAGGCTATGCTATGTAAAGTTTCTGGATGGGGATAATTTTAAGGCAGATCTTCAGAAAAGGTTAGATGTTAGCTAAAATACGGGAGGTTTAGTAAGAGGAGCCTGAGCTGAGGGATTTTGGACCCTTTTGCCAACAAGTTGCTATTGTAATGGTCAGAATGAAAGACTACCCAGAGCACTGACATTTAACATAGGCTAGGTCAATTTGATGTGGAGAACAAGTATGGAGTGATTCCATACTATGCTAAAGCCTGAGGAAGGACAATAGAAGTTTGGGTATGAAATAGGATGATGTAGGGAGCTGAAAGGTTCCCAGGGTGTTTGTATGTAACATCCTCTGAGCATCCTAATCCTTGGCTTCATATCCAGTTGACGTAATGCATCTAGGCCAGGAAATCTGTTTTAGGGTCTGTGGATACATAGATTTTGCTACCACAAGACACCGTTGATCAGAATAGTGGATTGTCTATGGAAATTAGGCTAAATCTCGAAGAAATTAGAAAATCCAGTATCTAGTTTTGAGGGAGCAAACAACATGCTATCCCATGGAATAGGCATAAGAAATCTGGGTATGGGGTGAAATACTGTGTGTGACACAATATATTTACTTCTGCATATATTCATAGGGTGCCCTCTTGTGAGTGCCCTTATTTTGGATACAGCACAATAATAAATAGGGGAACTATGCTTCTGTATTTGGGGCTCTGTTGAAACCTAGTTTCCCTACAGTAACTTTTAAGAATGTCATTGTCAAAACTAGGGTAAGATAACAGCATTGAGATTAAAATATAAAAGTGGGATGTAGTAATGCAAGAATATTTTGAGTAGAATTGTCATCTTGTTAGACACTGGGGGAGGACATAGGAAGTTTGGATAAAGTGTGAGGTTATTTATGCCCAGCAAATGTTCCATGAGTAGGTGCAGGTATAGTAGTTGCTAATGGATCCTAAGTATTACCTACAGCGCAGAAAGGGTTGCTGACATGACACTGTGTTTGATATGTAGGATCTTGAAGAAGGCCAGAAGTCTCTACTGCAAGGTGCACGCTGCTGTTCTATTACAGGGGCTGTTCTATCCAATGTAGATCTCACTGAATATGGAAAAACAAGCACTGAGGGGGGTTATAAACCTGGCTAAATCCTAGAGAGTGACAAAAAAAGAGACATGGGAAGTATTGGTATGACATACAGTGGTGAGGGTCACTCAGAGTTTCTTGTGTATTGCCTGGTGGGAGCCAAGATAACGTTGGGTATGGCAAAGGGAAAGGTTTATGGACTATGCTAGGGGTGGCATGAGGATTTGTTGAAGCCTAGAGGACATACTGAATGTTGTAGGAACATAATAGGTACTGGAGTAGATTCAGCATTTGTGGCCGGACATGTATCAATATTTACATTATAGCGTAGCCAACAGGCTTAATCTTGGAAATGACATGGAAAGCTGAATAGAGAGTGGCATTGACAGCAAAAAGGGGTGCTATGGGTGCATGTGCTTAGACTTGGTCCTTGTAGGGTTTAAGATGGTAGCTAATGCACAGGTCTCCATGCTTAAAATAGGCTGTAACTCAGGATTTGGGAACCTGTACAAAACTACAAGCCACTGCTGTTTAGATCATGCAGCTATTCTAGGAATACCACTGGCTGTTCTAAACAGTCTTGGCCCTACTAGTTTTGGGAAACAATTATCTTCTACAAAGTAGTACTGGCAAGTCTAGCTAGAACATGGAGGAGAGGCTGGAGAGATGGCTCATCAGTTAAGTGCACTGGCCACTCTTCCAGTTGTCCTGAGTTCAGTTCCTAGCAACAACACAGTGGCTCACAACAATCCATAATAAAATGTGTTGTCTTGTCCTGGAATACAGGTGTATGTGAAGATAGAGTATGGAGGAGGTGCTGGTTAATCATGGTATGGAAAGGGGTGAGGAAAGCAGCAACAAAAACTGTCTAAAGTCATTTGCCAATGGAAGGATAGTCCTGGTGGTAGTCTAGATGTTATCCAGTGAATAGGAGAAGCTGATGTGACAAATAATCCTAGAGGTTGCTTTTGGAGTAGAGAAGTGTAGAATATGAAACCTACATTAGATACAGCAGTCCAGGGGGGAAAAAGAGCAGTTTAGTTCGGAGTATACTCAAAAATTTGGACCTTGGTATGGACACATAAAATATGAATATGTAGTGATATACTGTAGCCTATTCAAAGTGCCTTCCACTACTGCAGGGATCAAACAGAAAGACTAGCCAGGGCACTAACTATAGAACACAACCAAGTTCCAGGTGGATGTGGAAAAGAAGTATCAAGTGAGGATTTGCATACTATGCTAAAGCCTGGAGGAGGATATTAGAAATGTGATTATGGACTAGGTTGATAGAGGGAGCTAAAAAAGGTTCCATGGGTGTGTTTATGATTATCCTGAGGACATCCTATGTCTTGGCTACATCTCAGGTAGAAGTAATGGATCTAAGCCATGGCATGAGGTTTGAAGCTCCGTAGAAACCTAAATATTGATTCTATATAGCACAGTTAATCAAAATAGGCTAGTGTATTTTCTGTGGTATCTGGAATAATTCCAGAAGGATGTAGAAATCCAAATGTTTGCTTGTGTGTAAGTAAACAACATGCTATCTCATGAGGGAGTATTTGGAAAGTCTAGGCTTAGGGTGGGGTATTGTGGGTGCCAAAATGTATCTACTTGTGGACATAAACATAAGGTTTTTCCATGGAGTCGCCTTATTTTGGATACAGAACAGTAAATGGTGGAAATATGATTCTATATTTGGGACTTTGTTGAAGCCAAAGGTCACTAACAACTTGCAAGAATGTAAGTGCACAAGTTATATGGGACACTGGCATTGAGAAATAAGATATATAAGATGGGATGTGCAAAAGCAAGAATATAGTGGGGCAAATAGTTACTTGGTTAGACAATGGGGGAGAACATGGGAAGTCTGGATAAACAACGGGTTCATGTATGCACAGCAAATTGTCCATAACTAGGTGCAGCTACAGTGGGTTATGAGGGATCTTATTTGTTGGCTTCAGCACAGGAAGCAGTGGCACGATGATACTGGGGTTTGAGACTAGGGGTCCTGTATAAGGTCAGAAGTCAATACTGCAGTGTGCACGCTGCTGTTCTATGATGGAACAGGGGCTGTTCTCCCTGCAGTAGATCCCAGTGAATAATAATAATAATAATAATAAAAACAATTCCTGAATGTTTGGGTACTCACCAGTGTAGACTCACGAAAGTGAAATGGGAAAATTGAGTGTGGAGTAGAGAGGTGAGGGCAGCTCAAAGTACCCTATGTGTGTGTGTATATATATATACAAGGTTATCTGTGGTGGGAACCTAGATGTTGGTTATAGCACAGTGTGTGGTATTTGGACTAGGCTGGTACAGTATTGGGGATTTTGTTAAAGCCAAGGTGGCAGTACTGCAATGCAAGAAGTCCAGGATAAGACTGGCCATTTTTTTTGTGGTACCAACTTTAGATTTGGCAAGTTGTAGACAATGAGTGTCTCGAAGTGCGTAGCATACTTAACACACTAGGAAACTGGAAGAACAATTAAAATG
This sequence comes from Pachyuromys duprasi, assembly GCA_028658305.1. NCBI lineage: Eukaryota > Metazoa > Chordata > Mammalia > Rodentia > Muridae > Pachyuromys > Pachyuromys duprasi. The sequence continues at coordinate 5,044 of JAQQSO010006022.1, forward strand.
ATTGTGTATGGACTGGACTGGTATAGGTAGTGAAAATTGTCCTTTAGATGAAGCAGGGAACCACAGGTACCTATATGCTGTCCAAAAAAAAAAGAAGAAGAAAAAGAAAAGAAAAAGAAAGAATGAGAGAAAGAAGTTGAAAGTAGCAACCCAATGTGCATTATTCAGTACCCATAAAAGCCTATAAGTTACAACTACATGACAGAGTTATGCACATTCAGTGGCTCCATAGGAATTTAGAAGTGTAAATAATTAGGTGTGTGTCTGGCAAGACAGGGAGCAGAAGGAATTGGAACTTTGTGTATGGAGTATATAGTGTAGATGTTGCAAAGGATCCTGTGAGTGGATGTGCATAGTGCTAGTAATTGATACAGAAATTGTGGTACATTTACACAATGGGACACTATTCCGCAAATAAAAACAGGGAAATCATGAACGTTGCAGGCAAATGGTGGGACCTAGGAAAGATCATCCACAATGAGGTATCCCAGAATCAGAAAGACACATAGTGTATATTCTCAAATAAGTGGATATTAGATATAAAATATAAGATAAACATAGTAAAATCAGCATACTTAAAGAAGATAATCCAGAAGGAAGCAGTGGCACGATGAAGGAAGATTCTGGGTAAGATGTTCATTCCTCAATCAGAAAGGCAAAGGGGATGGACGTCAGAAGAGGGAGAAAACAGGGAACAGGAATGAAACCTACAAAAGAGGGATTCTGAAAGACTACCTTCAGCAGATGCTGAGACTCATAGCCAAACTTTGGGCAGAGTTCAGGGAATCTTATGAAAGAAGGGGGAGATAGAAATACCTGGAAGGGACAGGAGCTCCACAAGGAGAGCAACAGAACCAAAAATTCTGGCTTCAGGGGTGTTTTCTGAGATTGATACTCCAAAAAAGGACCATGCATGGAGGTAACCTAGAACCCCTGCACAGATGTAGCCCATGGCAGCTCAGTGTCCAAATGTGTTCCCTAGTAATCAAAACAGGGATTGCCTCTAACATTTACGCAGTGGTCTGCTATTTGGTCACCTTCCTCCCCAGGGGGGGTGTAGCCTTACCAGGATACAGAGGAAGTCAATGCAGCCACTCCTGATGAGACCTGATAGCTAGGAGAAGGAGAGTAAGAACTCCCTGTCAGAAGACTAGGGGAAGGGTATGGGTGGGGAAGAAGGGGAGAAGATGGGGTTGGGAGAGGAAGAAAGAAGGAGGTACAGGTGGGATACAAATTGAATAATCTGTAATTAATAATATGGATCTAAAAATATCTTTATAAATGGAAAAGGAAGAAGGTGAGAATAGGCTAGGGTGCACTACTTGAGACCCCTTGAAAGCCTATTTGTTACTATTATAACACTACAAAGCCAGGTTATGTACACATTGGAATACAGAGTAAAAATATTTAGGTGTGTCTCTGTGTGTATATGAGTTTCTGAATCCTGGTGAGAATGAGAGAGGTAAAGCATGAGAAATTTGTGTTTGGAGTGTGGAGTATGGTGTATATGTTGCAAAGAGTCCTGTGAATGGATGTCAATAGGACCATTCCTGGAGAGATCATACCTATAAGTGCTTAGGGTGGTTCTGGGTGGCGTTCTTGGATTTTCACATTGGTTCATGGTGGGAAGAGGTTGGGTGACATAGCTAGACCAAAGGAAGTCTAGAGGTAGTTACTATAAGATACAGGCATCAAGAACAGCTTTCATACCTAGGAGACATATGGTAAGATGTAGAAAAACAAGAATAATTTGCTGAGGTACAATCACCAGGCTTGACCCTGGAGGAGGACATGGGAAGTCTATATGTGAAGTACAGAGGGACAGACAGAGCAAAGTGTTCTGTGTCTAGATGTTAGTAGGAGGCTGGCTCCTGCTGGGAGCCTAGATATTTTGTATAATACAGTTTGGGAGAATGATTGACATATCTACTGATATTCAAATACAGCAATGTATGTTGGGTATGATTTTAGGAAAGATAGTCAAAAAACTAGGCAAAGATTAAGGCAGACATAGTAGAATAATCCATTGAGCATCAGGAGTCATAGGGAAGCATTTGGAAGAACAAATGCTTTGTTGTGTTTTCTACCTTAACTAAAATGCATATATACAGAATAATGATATGCAAATGTTGTCTTGGGGCTGCTGAAGGGAAGCCTCCTTACAAAACTTGACTTTCTTTGATTTTTTTTTTAGTATTTGTCCCTCCCTCACAAGTGGCTGGAGTGGTACATTTTGCTGTTTGTTGTTCAACAGGCATTCTGTTGGGCAGCACCATGCTTTGTGATGTCTAAATAACTGCTAGCCTCTTATTGGCTGAAGCCTTCATGACCAAGTAGGCCTGAGGAGTGTGACCTTCACAACTGGTCAGTTGGTCAGGCCTCCTTAGGGATGACATGCTAAAATTGAACATGGCAAAGGAGACCAATAAACAAAAGGAAACTGTCAGAAATGGGTTATCCGATATTTTCTATTGAAGACAGGGAAGCTGTATCTAAGGTAGTCATGCCAGTAAAGACAAAAGCAGAACTCACGTATTACCCACCAAACATATATTTCAGAAAGGTAAGATGACCTACCCTACAGGAGCTCCCTTCATTGATTTACTCTTGCTGAAAATGAATTGCTTTCTCCAGCCTAACCTACATCCATCCCCTTTTCTACACTGAACCTTTCTGACAACCTCTCTTTCACTTTTTATCCTGACTTCTTTCTTGATAAACTAATTATTTTCTGTCTTCCTGCTTATTATGGCAGGCCCCTAAAGCCAACAAGTGTGGCAGGTGCTCCCAAAGGAAGACTTCCAAAAAGAGCGATGACATTTAACAACCAGTGCTGAAGAAGTTCAAAGAATCATTGCTAAATGATGATCTTGTGTGGTTTGAAGAGCTACCAGAAAATATCTTCAGTGATCCACCTGCCAGCAAACCAAGTGCAAGTGATATTCTAGGCAAAACTTCAACTGTTATGGGAGAAATTTCAGCCCTCACAAGTGAAACTTCAACTATCACATATGAAAATTCTACCTTCTCATGCAGTGTCAACCATCACAGGTGACTTTTCACCCATCTCAAGCAAAATGCCAACATTTGCAGGCAAAACTTCAACCGTTGCAGGAGAAATTTCAGCCATCATTTGTGAAATTACAACCTTCTCAGGGAAAACTTCAATGATTGTAGGAGAAATTTCACCCATATCAAGTGAAATATCAAACATTACAAGTGAAATTTCAAACATCACAAGCGAAATATCAGCCATTTCAAGCTTAACTTCAACCATTGCATTCGAAGCTTCAATGATCACATGCAAAACTTCAACCTTATCAGACAAATTTTGAACCACTGTTTGGGAAATTTCAACCATCTTAAGCGACATACGAAATATTGAAGGTGAAACTTCAAACATAGAAGGGGAGATTTCAGGCATCTCAACCTGAAATGTCAACCATTGCAGTACAAACTTCAACCAACACATGTGAAACGTCAACCTTAGCAGAGAGATCTTCAAACACTGGATGGAAAATTTCACCCATCTCAAGCGAAATGTCAACCATTGCAGGTGAAACTTCAACATAGCAGGAGAAATTTCATCCATCTCAAACAAACTGTCAAACATCGCAGTCCAAACATCAACTATCACATGGGAAACTTCACACTTCTTTGACAAGACGTCAACTATTGCATGCAAAAATTCACCCATATCAAGTGAAACTTCAATCTTTGCTGTCAAAATTCAAGGCATCGAAAGTGAAACCTCTAGCCCTGCATGTTCAAGTGCAACCACAACCACAAATGCCATCACAGTAGAGGCTGCCGAGGTTGAGGTGATCATGGATGAGGAATCCACAGTTAAGGCAACTAACCAATACATGGGTATCGAAAATGTGGAGAAACTCTCTCTTCCACAAACAATAAAATTTACAATGACATTGTTATTGTTCAAAATAAACTAATTCTGAATTGAAATGATGTGCATCATTGTGAGTCACTAAATGTAGAACTGGAAAATGGGAGGAGAAATGCCATGTATAGCGCTAAAGAGGGAGCTGCTTGGGGTGGGAGGAGGCTGGATACTATAAAGAGGGAGGGATTTAGGTCTACAAAGTTTGGAGCCAGATAAGCAACTTGGTGTGTACACAAAAAAGGAGGGAATTTGGATGGGTATATGAGAAGAGACAGAATTTATTTATGAATGTTTGGGTGTCAGAAAATAAAGACTTGGGTGGTTTTATGTCACAAAAGTGACTTTAGGTTGGGGATACGGCAAGGCAGATATTTTGGGTAATATTGGGATGGAGGCCAGGCAATGGAATTTGGCTGAGTATATGACAAAGAAGGGAAGGTGGGTATACACATAACAAAGAAGGAACTTTGGATCTTTGAGGACAAGACTGTAAGTACTATCACTTTTACACACATGGAGGGTATCAATGGAGCTACTCAGCCTTGCCAAAAGAATAGGAGGATCAATTCCATATCGATGAGACTTGATAGGCTACCATTAGGTGGCAAGGTAGTAGGATGCCCCCTTTAAGTGCTCTACGGGAAGTGGGTGGGGAAAGAGAGAGGGAGAATAGGACTGGGTGGAGATGAGAGAGGGGCTACAAATCCTATGTAAAATTAATAAAGTGTAAAAATAAAAAAATTAATTAAAACCAATGAAGAAGAAGTAGTAGAAGGAGAAATTCCTTTTTTCCCCATATCTCATAGAAGGTGAAGAAGAATGGGTACCTCTTCCTACGTATTTTGCAAGAGAAAGGCAACACCTAAGTCTGTGGATTGCCACAACTTATCTGAGATCACAAAACACTCAGTATTGTCAGTGTCAATACAATGTCACCAAAAGAGGAAACATTACCTGTTAGACACATGTCTCCTATTTCTGTTTTTATGTCCTACGCCATAATTTAAAAAAAGTCCTTCAGACCCAACAAAGACATCAAAGTATTAGAATATACTTGTCACATCTCAGAGAAAGTAGTGATGTGCCAAGAATAACCTTGATTATTCTTCATAAGAAATGTTGGGTTGAGCACGACAGTGGTTTGCTTCTATAACAGGCTTACCAGAAATGAGGCTTTACTAAAGAGAGGCTTGTGTCTCTCAAGCTATCAGACTAGTGAAAAAGCAGGCTTGAAACAAATGGGAATTTCCACAGAAATCTCATTCTGAGTGAAGAAAAAACTCTCCAGTCAATGTGTGAACATTAACAACCATCAAAACACCTTGCTTGATAAGACTAAAGATAAGGCAGTAGAGGGTCAGTTGAAGGTGGATAAAAGCTGCATGTTTATCACTACTGCTATATTAACATTACTTGTCCTATATTTAAATTTTAATTTCACTTCAAGGACAAAAGTTGTACATCAAAGACTTTAGAAGGAGGGATTGTCACTGTATCCTTCAATCCAATATGGACACATAGGGTAAGTATCTTTTCTTCTGCTTTCTGCTGTTAACTTGGACATTTTAGTGGCCTTATAGAGGATGGGATGTTGAATTCAACTTCTCAGGGTCTAGGGTGTGAAACAAAATTTGTTAATACCTTCAATGTTGTCAATAAATAATCTCTTAAAATATAACATTTTTTTGTTTTAAACTTAAGTATATTTATATAAAAATCATATAACTTTGATAATTTTCAATGTTTTGTGGTATCTATTGCTGAACCAAATATATCTTAATGAGGAAAGGGTTTATTTTGCTAACACTTCCATATCACAGATGATCATGGGAAAAGTCAGTGTAGAAACACAAAGTAGAAACCTAGAGTAGCAGTTTGATGCAACGGTCATGGAGGAGTGTTCCACATGACTCACTCTGCCTATTTTCTTTTTGCTGTCAAGACAACTAGGCCCAGGGTACTACCACCTAACTGAGATGAACACTGCCACATCAATCTTCAATCAAGGAATAAGCATATAAGTGTGTCCACAGTCTAATTAGGTATAATTACCCTGACTTGTATCAAATTGACATAAAATGAACCAGCATATGCAGTACAACAAAAAATACCTACTTTTACAGAAGAGATTTGTTGAGAAAGTTTTTGACATAAGACTAATACAGTGACAACATGAGAAGGGGAAAAAGCGAAAATATTAATGATAAATGTGGTGATTTTTCATTCATAATATTAGCTAGTTACTAATATCTTTTTAAATTTGATTTTAATAGGTATTTTTTAAAATTTATTTATTTTTATCTCAATCACAGGTTAGGTACTTTGAATCCCAGACGTAGCCCCCTCCCTCACTCCTTCCTACCCTCCCACTCCCTCCCTCATCTCCCTCCTCCCCGCAACCTCCAAGTCCACCAACAGGGGAGGACCTCCTTCCCTTCCATCCAACCCCAGCTTATCCTGTCTCCTCAGGGCTGGCTGCAATGTCCTCCCCTGGGATTTAGCCAGTCTGTCACTCCCCGGCTTGTATGGGGGGAGGTCAAAGAGTCAGCCATCAAGATCATGACTGAAACAGTCCCTGTTTCCCTGAATAGGGTCTTTAGTCCTACACCGAGCTATCATGGGCCCCATCTGTGCGGGGGTTCCAGGCCACATCCACACATGGTCCTTGATTGT
>JAQQSO010006023.1:0-11616 GCA_028658305.1 Pachyuromys duprasi
CTGGGATTCAAAGTACCTAACCTGTGATTGAGATAAAAATAAATAAATAAATAAACAATATATCTAATGTGAAAATTTTAACATGTTACAGTAAGAAAATGAGTCAAGTCAAACAGTACCATATCAATGACTGTCCTTTACGGACAATGTTTGCTTTTCTGATGCTGTATTTTCCCTCCTTTGGTTCAATATTCTGGAATATTTTTTTTGTTTTGTTTTGTTTTGCCTCTACCTTTTTAGATGTTTTTAGCCTTTTCTTCAGACCTAAGTGTTTCCAATGCCCTCTATAGGAATGGCTTAATGGTCATAAATTTCATATAGTATTATTTTTCTTTGAGACAGGATTTTATATAGCCCAGGCTGGCCTAAGACAAGTTATGTAGATGAGAATGACCTTGAATGTCTGATCTTCCTGCTTCAAAGTACTAGGATTACAGTTGCTCTTCCAACAGCCTGTTTACATAATGAAAACTCAGGAGTTAGTGCATGCGGAACAAGAAATATGAGTGGACTTGGAGAGGGGCATGGAAGGAGTAGAAGGAGAGAGGGGGCTACAGCTGGGATACAAAGTGAATAAACTGTAATTAATATAAAAATAAAAATTTTATAAAATAAGAAAAAAATGTACAGGCTTAGCTACACCCCAGTATTATTTTCAACTTAATTATTGTTTGTATCATACCTGATTGAATTTTCACATCTTTACTCATTTATTAACTTCCCCAACCTGCCTTTCTCCTGCATGTATGCCATTAAAAACTAACATTGCCCTATGTGGTGAAATCCAGGCACTCCTGGACTTAATATGGCTTCAGTTAACTATAAATATTGATTGCTTTCTTGTCTTTGAATATTTCTCTTTGATCTTCAGTTTATTTTCCAGCAAAATTGCATGAATTTCTCTTAATCAATGGTACGTTTTTGCTTCTGCTGCAGAACACCGTTTCATTGTTAACATGCAGTTCTCAATGACATGAACATGTTTCGTTCCTCCTTCATCATGTGATTCTAAAATCTTTCTTATGCTCAGTAATCCAACAATCACAAAATATCAAGAAAACAAAATGATATCTCATCTGGTTTTTATCCTGGCACACGCGTAATCTACCAAAAAGTTCACTTGGATGTTTCAAATCAACTCTTCTAAAGCAGTTACAAGATTTAACATTTTTTATCCCTTCAACTACTTAAACAAAAACCTTTGCTCTCAACCAGAATACTCCCCTCCCCCATCCCCAACTGGTATTATTTTCCTTTTATTCGTATAAAAATATCCTCTTATTGAATCCTTCTTTATTCACCAGATCTATGGCATGCCCACAAAATAGCATATCCATAAGTCACTTGAAATCACATTTTTCTAACCTTTATCCTACTTCTTGACATATCAGAAACATCTCTAACTTATAGGCTAAAATTTATTTCCTAACTAGTTATTTATTTATAGTTATTTCCTAAATAGTTTTAGCTTCTTTAAAAATTTTTTAACAGATATACATAATCTACACACTAAATATTATGTAATGTACATAACATTTATTTAATGACATATTAACTAATTATGTAAATAATATATAATTTATATATAGCATATAAATTATTGTAAAATATTAACTATAATATTATTCAAAATATTATAATGTAATAATATACATATAAATTGCATACAAAAACTTATTTTGATATGTGTATATATGGCATAATGTTTAAATTATGGTGCATGTATCTCTGCTTTTATCATTTCTTTATAGAAAAATATTCAAACCCTATTAATATGTTTGTGAAATACAAAGTCCGTTCTGCTATACTCCTCCTTCTGCTCAGTTTGATCTTTGTTTTGCAGCTGTAGGGATATTTCCAAAAGGAAAGTCAGATTCTCAGTCTGTCTACACATTGGCTCTCTGTTGTCTAGAGATAATAGGTGGTATCCTTCTATTATACAATTATATTATATTAAAAATAATAACTATTTTAAGTATTATTATTACAGTTTTTAGTTATCAATCCTTGACATTTTGTCCAGAATTTATTTCAAATAGTTTAGACTATCAATACACCTTTGATAAATTAAATTTAATCATATGAGTAGTGTTTTCTTCATGTACGTATGTTTACCACACATGCTCCTGCCTCTCACAGAGGCCTGAAGAGGGCAATGGATCCTCTAAAATAGGAGCAACAGTTGCTTGTGAACTACAATGTAGATGCTGGGAACATAATCCAGCTCTTCTTCAAGAGCAGCAAGTGCTCTTACCTAATGAACCAATTCTCCAGTCATCATCTCTGGGTTTCATTTCCTTTCCACGTCATTGCATCATCGGCCTTTTTAGTGTGCCTCCTCTCAGTATCTGCCCCATCTTATTATTAATTGAAATTGTTCTTAAGTTTACACATGTTTACTCTGCATACTGGTTATTCTCTTCCCTCTCTTCATTTAACTGTCTTCAGCCCCTGTTCACCTCCATCCTTCTCTGAAGGTCTCTTTGTCACACTCCTATTTATTGTGCTTTGTGAACCAGTTGGTTTAATCAGGAGCATTTCTTTGACCAGATTTCAAGCTTTCCACCAGAGCTGGGAAGACACAACAGGAGGATTCCAAAATGAAGACAGCTGCAGAATCTATCTCTGAGAATCTATCACTGTTTGTTAGTTCAGGAGTGTAGGGCTCATTCTACTAGAGGGAATCCAGGCCAACTATTGCAATTTTATTGAGAACCCATTTTGAGGATGTTATAGGCTCATGGTGATAACTCACTATTTTTGCTCACCTAAATTCACATAGAATCAAATGCCCTTTTAAATATTTATATTAATACCAACAGAAATAGACTGACCTCAGCCTTAATCAGAGAAACCACTGATTTTATTTTATGAGTGTTGGTAATGAATGTTAGTACATACAGGCACTTCTTACTACTCAAAGATATGAGAATCAATGGCTGTCGTGCTCCAGCTTTAAATTGGACGTTTCTATTAGTCATTCTAAGGCACAGGAACATTGCAGAAGTACCTAAGTACCCAGGAATTACACAAGAGTCAGAAGACACCTGAAGCGCTAGCAAATAACACCTTGCATGTACAGCAAATCCATTTCATGAGCTCTCAACAATCGCTCGTATTTATACTAGACATTTGCAAAACTGGCTATATTAACTACTGGTCAGCCTTCATATTTTGAAATGACGTATACATATATATGTATGTATACTTTTAAGAATCTTGAACTTCCCACATAATATTTATTTTGTCAAATTTCTACTTAGTTCACTGTTCTTTTGAATTTAATTGAGGACTTCTTACCCCATCCAACCCCTCAATGTATCCCAATCACCCCAAAAGTTATGATATATTCATAAGTTATTACTATTTCATGGACAACCAAACCTCCAATATGGCCTTCCAGTATCCGGTCGAATGTTATTATTTCTGTCAAAATAGTCCTGCAAAGGTAGTGACGTATTTTAAGTTTACCCCATTCTTGTTACTCTGCAGCTTCCTTTCCAGTTCTGGGTCTTTGTGTGATAATTGGGTCATTTCTCATTTTTTCTATTTGTGACCACATTGGAAGGGATTGTTTTGAATTTTCACACACATTATACATATGTACATTATATATAAGAAGTATACATGTGTGTAGTAAAATTCCTGACACTTAGGAAATTTCCCAATATTTCCTGAACAATTAACTAAAATATGTATATTCTTCATTAGTTGCAATTATTTCCTTAAAATGATTTATAAAACTAGAATAAACTTTTTAACCCTTTGATATTATTAAAATATCTAAAAAATGTACTATTGCTTCAGGAAATTTGACAAATATTCTTTCTTACATCCAAATAACAACTCCGGGATTATTATAAATTGTTGGAAAGTAAAATTTCATAGCATAAATGATTATCTGTGATTTCTTGTAATCTTGAATGAGTGGTATTATTCATCTTTTAACTATGACTTTTTTATTTCTCTTGATAATTATGTTTATATCTGTTTCTCAGTATCTTATTTATATCTTTGTATTTTTTATGTAAAACAAATTATGACTAGAAGATAAAAAATAAGGTAGTTTATCACTCCCATAATAGCTCATGTTTCATAAAAACAATTATGTGCTGTTTTTGTCCAGTTACATTTCTTTTATGTAGGGGTTTCATTTATAATTGTGGTTATTCCATTTTTCTTATGAGTGAGGGAAAGTTAGAATCTTGAATAAAAGTGATAGCAAATAGCTAAATAAGTGTGATGAAGCTGATTTCTAGAAATGAGTTAATATGTCTTTTCTGTTTGCCTGGCAGCTCAATTACAAAAGCAGAAAGGACGAAATAAAAGAAATAAAGAGGAAACAGAAAGAAAGCAATCCCTGTAGTCTGTCTGTAACTTATTACAGTTTTACGGCCACTTCTTATAAACTTGTCGAGTTCTGGTTTTAAATCTTAGCTCACCTCACAAAGGAAAATTGGTTAAAATGGTTTGGGCAGCTTGTCCTACTTTTCATCACTACATGAAGTAAAAACAATTCCTGTTTTGATATAAATTGCTCTTATGAGGTAGAAACTGAATACCGTAAGAGACAAAGACACGTGCCATTGTTTGAAGAATCTGAACCTGAATTAAAAGGAACAACAAAAGATTGTGATAGGAAAGGAAATTTAGGTTCTCAGTCAATGTCTGGCTTTCATTCTTTTTCATTTCTGATCAAAGTTCATGTGATCTTGCAATTCATTCATAAACTCGAAATAGTTCATTCATTAACTCAAAAGACACAGAATGAGAACATCCTGAAAATATTAGATAAAAATCCAAGTTTCTAGGATTTTATAGGTGTCCTGGATTTGTCCTGTGCTTTTTTTCCATCCCAAACTTTTATTGTCAGAATTCATATATTGTACAAAAGCAGTCTCAGCTTCAGTGATTTGGGGAGAATGTTCTCTTTACAATACAAGAGAATACAAGAAAAATAAAAAGGAAATCCAGAGATCTTCTAATTCTTTTCCCACCTCCTTCTGCTCATATATTCTTGGCCTCTCATGATCACACCCTTGGCAGTATGTGTAAGTGCTTGTCTGTGCATGTGTGCTCATAGACGCTGGAAGAAGACGTTTGATACTTTACAGTTAGAAACAGAGATGATTTTAAGTACCTAACATGGGTGTTAGGGAACAAACTCTGATACTCTGGAATAGCATAATGTTAACTGCCAACAATGCACTGCCTTTCCTTACACCTACCCTCAAATAAAATAATGGAATTAAATTGCTTAGGGAATTAATTATATTCGAGGTCTAGAGCCTAACTTTCCTTGCTTGAAGTCCAGTACTATTTCTGTTTTAGCATAAGTTTCTAAATGTCTTGCTGTCAGTCACATTTTATTTCCACCCAAACATTTATGTCAGCATACCCTCAAACTTCCTCCAGTACTCCTGCAATACATCAGAAGGAATGGTGGGCCACTGCGGTAGTCAACACCCTCTCATTGACAGGCAGCAACTGGTTTACCTTTTTTTTTTCCAGAGCCTTTCTGACATCCACTCTATAAGAGAGACAGCTATTTTTCATACATTCTATGGATAAGTAAACTGTCTGCAGTGTGCTCTATAAGCCAAAGAACCGGGGCTGGAGAGATGGCTCAGAGTTGAACAGCACATAATGATTTTGAGGAAGATACAAGTTCAGTTCCCACAACCTATGTCAAGTGCCTCACAACCATCTGTAGCCTTATGATGTCATTACAGATCTATGAGCACACATTCCCATATGTATATATCTAAACCTAGACACATAATTTACACATGTAATTTAAATAAATACTGAAATAAAGAAATGAAGTTAAAGAGTTGATTCAAATTATTGCCCATATCTGGGCATTCTAGGCAAGGGACTATAATTGGGGCTCGGATGCAGGATGTGTGGTCTGAAGTTGGGGAGCCTGCCTGGAGATGAACAACCAATGGCAGGCTCAGAGACAGTGTGGAAGAACTTGATTGGTAGCTCAAAACTGTATAATATGCCCTCCCTCCCAGAATAAACGGCTCTGCATCCTCTCTCCTTTGGATTATATTCATCTGACTCCCGGGGTTTGTGTGGTAACTCTGTGCCTCTCACCTCCTCAGCCTGGACTCCCTGTCCTCATATACAGGCTGGATCATTGGGAGGAGGACCAACAGGCATATGTAAAAGATATAAGTTGACTTTGGTTATAAACTGATAAATAAATGAATTTTACAAGAAAATTCTGCTTCGATGAATATTTTCTACAACTGCTTAATTTTTTTTTGTTGTTCTTTTGTTTTTAAGAATTACAAAACATACTGGCAAAACAACTTAGGGAAGAAAGAACTTACGTAAGCTCACAGTTACAGTCACAGCGATCGGAAACTTGGAGAATCTAGCCATAGCCACACTCAAGATCATAGAGAGAATGAAAGAATGCATGCTTGCTCATACCTTACCTTTTCCTCATTTAACTAATTCAGGACTTCAATTTAGGGAATGGCACCACCCACTTTTAAGATGGGTCTTCCCATATCAATTAACATGAGCAAGACAACTGCCCATCCCACAAATGCCCAAGGACCATCCTATTCTATATAATTCCTCACTGAGTCTCTCTTCTCAGGTGATTCTCTCTTGTGTCACATTGACAATCAAAACTAACTACCGTAAGTATCTTCCAGAGTTTTCTTGAGGTACGGATGCTCACCCTGCTTTGTCTCCTCCTATTTTCCCAGTAACTGGGACTATCTGGTTGACCTTCAGAAATAGAGCTGATGCAGAAGACAGGAAGCACAAAGACAGAAACCTTGATTTTTTTTTTCATGACACTGTGGCGTATCATTTCAGCCTTATGATGACTTACTGTATTTATTCCTCAAATTAAAAAAAAAACAAAGAAATTGCCATTAAGTTATTACAGTTAATGTTTCTCTCTTGGTCCTGTTACATGGTATAGTGTGTGAAGATGTATAAATTAACATTTTTTAAGGATGGAAATACTGGAGACAGAAGTACTAAAATAATATTTGAGGAATTGTTTTATAGAAAATGAAAGGAGAAATAGATCATTTGTACACTACTCTTGTGACAAAGGCTCTTCATCTCTGGTTTTATCTGTGATGACTATTTCTTGGATAATAATTAGAAAAGTATCTGTGAAGAGGGAGGGAGGGTGGGATTGAGAGGCAAAGAGGGAGCAAACTACAGGTGGGACACAAAGTGAATAAACTGTAAGTAATAAAAAAAATAATAAAAATTTTATTGAATATTTATTTACTTTGCATCCCAGTTGCAACCGAATTTTTAAAAATAATAGTAATAAATAATAATTGTTATTGTAATAAATAATAATTGTTTATAATATATTATAATAACAAATAGTTGTTATTATTTATTATAATTATTACTTATTATAATTTATTCACTTTGTATCCCAGCTCTAGCCCCCTCCCTCAACCCCTCTCAATCCCTCTTCCCCTTCTTTTTCTCCTCCCATGCACCTCTCTCAGTCCACTAATAGGAGAGGTCTTCCTCCCCTTCCCTCTGACCCTAGCCTATCAGTTCTCATCAGGACCAACTGTACTGTCTTTCTCTTTGGCCTGGTAAGGCTGAGCCTGCCTCAGGGATCGGTGATCAAGGAGCCAGCCCCTGAAGTCCTGTCAGAGACAGTCCCTGTTCCCCTTACTAGGGCACCCACTTGGAGCCTGAACCAATCCAATTCTTAATGAACTTTAGAGACATGGCATAGTTGGTTAATAATAGAAATAGATGGATAACCTTGAAAAATGATGGCAGTAAACATATGAGATATAAAATCATCATACGACTCCTGAATTCATAATGATTTGGATATTAAAGTTTAAATGATGCATTGCTAGGAACTCTGGATGTAAGCATATAATTTCAAAAGTATTTCAACAGAATAGAAAGGCTTTATAAGTTTCTACTTACATACATTAGTGAAGCTTATGCAGAATCGAACCTTATACTATGCTTATTACACATCAGTTTAAAGAACTCCTATCTGGAAAGGACTGGGAATCAAAACAAATGTTGATACCTGTATGCTCTATCCACAAATAGTTACACTGCACACACAAATATTAGTGAGAAGAGGAAGATAAATAAAACACTTAAAATAGAAGTAAACAGCAGGAAAGAAAGAATATGCATTTTACTTTATTTTTCACACAAAAAATTTTATTAATGTTAGTTCAGTGTTACTCAAATACTCCTAATTTTGCCACAGATTAATGTAAATGCAAAAGGAAAAGTAAAGAACAACTAGAGATTGAATATGTATTTATTAGAAACTAAATAGTAAAGATAAAGATGAAACTTGGCTGTTACTTGATTTGTCTTTTTTTTTAAACCTGGAGTAGTTGATTTTGTTCATATGAACACAATTCATGAAAAAGTGCTGTGATTTTATCCTTATTTAAACTTATCTTTGTGGAACTATGAAGAGTTAACAACTCCCACATCTGAACAGAATTGACTGTAAGCAATATCTAACATACAGTACATGTGTGGGGACAACTTTGCTCCCAGAATTTGTGAGAAACAAACAAGTGAATGTTTGGGAGTTTAAGGACAGTCTATTCTATTTCGTGTTTTTCAGGTGAGTCAGGGCTACATAGTGAGTCCTTGTTTTGAAACAAAACATAAGGAGTCAATGGGAGCAGTGGCAGAAGTGTCAAGGAGAGCTTCAACCCTGGATACCTTAGACAGGGGGAGTTGGCTCCCTTCCCTCTCCCAACCAAGTGCCATAAGGTCAGCTATGCCCCCATCCCATCAATCCTGGTGAGAGTTTGTTACAATCAGGACTCACTCCTTGTTTGACCTGATAAATTCATCCACCTTCTCAACCCTACATTCTGTGAGTTTGCAGTTGAAATATCTTCTAACATTCCTGACTTGGACAATTGTATAAAGCCACAAAAAATTTGCCCCAGCCATCCTGGACACCTCCACAGCGACACAAATACCCTTCCTCCCCAATAAATGAACCAATTCTCCAAAGCTGTTTTCAGTGTGTCTTCTCTGCCTGTGCACTCTCTGGGCTGACTTGCCTGCAACCACCTGCTCCAGCCAAATGTCCCTCCCTCCAGTTCAGCCTGGGGCACAGCAGGGACCAGATACCCCAAGTGTATCCAGAAACAGAGAAGCAGAAATGGAGCATCATGGAGTAAGTTTTTAAGTTTTTCTTTCTTTCTTTCTTTCTTTCTTTCTTTCTTTCTTTCTTTCTTTCTTTCTTTCTTTCTTTCTTTCTTTCTTTCTTCTTTCTCCTTCTCCTCCTCCTCCTCCTCCTCTTCTTCTTCTTCTTCTTCTTCTTCTTCTTCTTCTTCTTCTTCTTCTTCTTCTTCTTCTTCTTCTTCTTCTATAAGCTGCAACAGCTTCAAGTGGCATACTTTCTTTGCCTTCAGCCCACTTCACCTATTATTACCTATGGAGATTGGGTGCATTAGTTAGTAGCTCAAAGAATATCTATTTAAGCAATCCCACCAAGTGACAAGAAGAAAGACCTTAGAAAATATGGTCTGTATATCACAAATCTCATTCAGGATATATAAGTGACTATTTGTAAGACAAATCAAAAAAAAAAACTGCAATCAATATCATTGTTAGAAAAAAATATAAAGTGAAGTTAGACACCACAGAGTAATACACTCTGTGATGGAAATGAGCAGGTATTCATTAAAAGGCTGGGGAAATGTATCTTGAATCACCTCTGCACTAATATGAAGAAATATTTCATAAAATATTGAAACTTTAACACAGCCAGTTTACCTAGACCAAGCTCACAGTAGAGTTGAAGTGTCTACAGATTCAGATTTCACAAAGACATCCAATATTTTATAAGTTTATTTTATAACTTATCAGGTTATTTATATAACTTAAAAAATCTTTATTCTGCTTTTAGAACCATTAGAAAGGACAAGTACTCTGCACATGTTAAGGCAGGTACAGAAGTGCATTTTCTGGGGGCAGCATGAATTAGTTCTAAAGGCTCAGACATGCTCACCTGTAAACTCATCCTTGAGATAGTCTCCTGGCTCTCTTAGCATCAGAGTCCTTCCAAGTGATTCATGCAAAAGTAACCATGCCTTGTCCCTGCCTTGTCATCAGGAACAAGGGCACAAAAAGAGTTGTTTGGTTCACATTTCAAACTAGTACAATATTTGGTAATGAAAACTTAATTCAGGTTTAATGTATTTAAAGATTGTGGATACTATCAGTATATACATTTTATTATATCATGCCAAAGGGGTATTTACAAAATCTACTATATTTTAGGATTTCTAAAAATTTAATTGTAGCAGCAAATATCATTGAGAAAATGATAGATGCTAAAATATTCATCAATTCAATTAGAAATGCAGTTATCTCATTAGAGGCATCTTATAATTAACTTCACACACAATATAGAAGGTATCAGCCCAGGAGAAATAAAGCCAAATTTACCAAAAGTGATTTTAGTGCAAGAAAATGAATCATGCAGTAAAGATACTTTCCACTAAGTCTTATGACCAAATTCAATCTGTAGGATAAACATGGTAGAAGGACAGAACAGACTCCTGAAGGTTGAGAGAGACAGAGAGAGACAGAGAGAGACAGAGAGACAGAGAGAGACAGAGACAGAGACTAAATAAATAAATAAATAAATAAATAAATAAATAAAACAAATACACAAAATAAATCAATGAAGTAAAAATTTTAAAGTTTACAAATAACCCAATACCACTGGGAAAAGGGGAGGATAAGTGTCATCCTTGTACATACCTTCTCTATGTGCCCCTGTAGAAGTATAAACATCATATTTTCCCCTAAACATAAAATTTATTGTAAAGGTTATTGACATTATTAATCCACAGGGATATTGCTTTTTAGGCTTGATTTTTCTCAGCTTAAAGCTTATCTTCCTAAAATTCTATGATGCCACAATTGAGGCTGAAATTTACATACCCCTAATATGACTAGACCAAACGATATTCTTCCACCAGGAATAGATTCAAGAGAACAAAAATCTCCGTGTACACTAGACCTTTCTTTCCATTAGTCAAATGTTCCTGTGCTCATTTCTTAGTTCCTTGGTAGTAATTAGTTCAACTTCCCCATATTATCTTTGTGTTTTCTAATGCCATGGTAACTAAACCCTTGACTCTACTGATGTCTATGAAAATAATGAACAAATGGGATGGACATTGAATGGAGGAGAAAACAAGCAACAGAACAGAAGCATGCCAAAGAGGACCTCGGGGGGGGGTCAATGTAGCGATGTATCACAGCAGATATTAAGACTCGAGATCAAGCCTCTGACAGAGGGCGAGAAGTAATGATAGGTCTGGGGGAGGTTGTTGAGACTTGGGGAGAACAAGAGCTCCACAAAGACCAAACTGAGCAGGGCACAGGGGTCTTGTATGAGACGGTTTCTACAATCAAGGACCATGTGTGTATGTGGCCTGGAACCCCCGCACAGGTGGGGCCCATGATAGCTCGGTGTAGGACTGAAGACCCTGTGCATGGAAACAGGGACTGTTTCAGTCATGATCTTGATGGCTGACTCTTTGACCCTCCCCCATACAAGCTGGGGAGTGACAGACTGGCTAGATCCCAGGGGAG
>JAQQSO010006024.1:0-11616 GCA_028658305.1 Pachyuromys duprasi
GAAGCTGCAAGATGGCTCACTTTCCATACAAACCTGATAACCTTAGTTTTAAAAACCAGAAGACTTTAACTAATTTATCAGACTACTCAGAAATCTCCTTCTCTTTTCCTGTAGTGCACTCAGCCTTCAGTTAGTTTTTCAACTGCCTGACTCTATTGCCATTATTGACCTATGATGTCTTTTCTTGCATGAATATGTATTGAAGTTACAGGTTATTTAAATGTAATGGTTTAAGGGCAAGGGCCAACACTGGTTATAATACATCTGCAATCAGGAATCAGAAAAGGCTGAATGATGGTAGTTTACTTGGTTTCCCCTTTTTATTCAGTCCAGGATTCCAGACCATGTAATAGTACAACCACATTTAGAGGAATTTCTTCTGACTTCCTAATCCAGAAATTCCTTACAGACATGCTCAAGTTATTTTTAAGTAATTTATTTATTTTTATATTAACCACAGGTTATATATTTTGTATCCCAGCCATAGCCCCCTCCCTCATTCCCTCCCACTCTCCAAATCCCATCCTTATCTTCTCCCTGCCCTCCTCCAAGTCCACTGATAGGGGAGGACCTCACCCCCTTTCATCTGACCCTAGCTTATCAGGTCTTTTCAGGGCTGGCTGCAATATCATCTTCTGGGATCTACTTAAGCTTGCTCCTCCCTCGGGAGGGGAGACAGTCGACAAGCCAGCCATTGATTTCATGACTGAAATAGTTCCTGTTCCCCTTACTAGGGTACCCAGTTGGGTACTGAGCTACCATGGGCCATACCTGAGCAGGGGTTATAGTTTGAATCCATACATGGTACATGGTCCTTGGTTGGCGAAACAGTCTCATAGAAGACCCCTGTGCCCTGATCTATTTGGTCTTTGTGGAGTTCTTGTCCTCACCAAATCTTACTAACTCCCCTTTTTTTCATATGATTCCCTGCACTCTGGCAATGGCTTGGTTGTGAGTATTAATATCAGCTTTGATACATTGTTAGTTAGAGTCTTTCAGAGGACCTCTGTGGTAGGCTCCTGTACTGTTGCTTGTTTTCTCCTACCTTCAATATCCATCCCATTTGTCCATCTGACTGATGATTGATCATCCCACCCTGGGTCCTCCTCCTTGCTTATCTTCCCTAGATGTATAGATTTCAGCATGTCCATCCTATCCTATAGGTCTATATAAGTGAGTATATACTAAGTGCTTCTTTCTGCTTCTGGGATACCTCACTCAGGATGATCGTTTCCAGGTCCCACCTGCGAATTTCATGATTTCCTCATTTTTAATTGCTGAGTAGTATTCCATTGTGTAAAAGTACCATAATTTCTGTAAACATTCCTCGACGGACAGATATCTGGGTTGTTCCCAGGTTCTGGCTACTTCAAAT
Source organism: Pachyuromys duprasi (assembly GCA_028658305.1). Lineage (NCBI taxonomy): Eukaryota > Metazoa > Chordata > Mammalia > Rodentia > Muridae > Pachyuromys > Pachyuromys duprasi. The sequence goes on from JAQQSO010006024.1 coordinate 1,376, forward strand.
AAAACAGCTACAAACATGGTTGAGCAAATGTCCTTGTTGTGTACTTTAGCATCTTTTGGATATATGTGTAAGAGTGGTATAGCTGGGTCTTGAGGAATCACTATTCCTAATTGTCTAAGAAAGTGCCAAATTGATTTCCAGAGTGGTTGTACCAGTTTGCAATCCCACCAGCAATGGAGAAGAGTTCCCCTTTCTCCTCAACCTCTCCAGCATGTGTTGTCATTTGAGTTTCTGATCTTAGCCATTCTGACAGGTGTAAGGTGAAATCTCAGGGTTGTTTTGATTTGCATCTCCCTGATGGCTAAGGACATTGAGCATTTCTTTAAGTGTTTTTCTGCCATTCTACAGTCCTCTACAGAGAGTTCTCTGTTTAGCTCCATGCCCTATTTTTAATTGGATTTCTTGATTTGTTGCTTTTTAACTTCTTGAGTTCTTTATATATACTGGATATTAGCCCTCTGTCAGAAGAAGGATTGGTAAAGATTCTTTCCCAGTCTGTAGGCTGTCGTTTGCTTTTGATGACAGTGACTATCTCGGGGTATTTTACTAAGGAAATATTAAGATGTCTTAGCTTCAAGGACAGAAATTTGCAGTGGGGAGCTACTGTAGTGCCTGCCCCCTTCCCTGAAGCCGGGAATTATGAGAAACCTATTCATTTTGGTGTACCTTCACATAATGTTTTCTTATTTCAATTTTAATTCTATTAATTACAGTTTATTCACTTTGTATCCCAGCTGTAGCCCCTTCCCCTCCCCTTCCAATCCTACCCTCCCTCCTTCTTCTCCTATGCCCCTCTCCCAGTCCAATGTTTAGGCAAGGTCCTCCTCCCCTTCCATCTGAGCCTAGTCTATCAGGTCAGGACTGGCTTCTTTGTCTTCCTCTGTGGACTGGTAAGGCTGCTCTCCTCTCAGGTGGAGGTGATCATAGAGCCAGCCCATGAGTTCATGTCAGAGACTGTCCCTGTTTGAAAGAAGGGGGAGATAGAAAGTCCTGGAGGAGACAGGAGCTCTACAAGGAGAGTAACAGAAACAAAAAATCTGGGCACAGGGGTCTTTTCTGAGACTGATACTCCAGACATACTGTTTTTAATGTTGTGTATGTGTACCATGGTCCACAAGTGGCACTTATAAGAGAACTTGCAGAAATCTGTTCTTTCCTTTCACAATGTGAGACCCAAGAATTGAACTCAGATTGTCAGGCTTGGCACCAGGTACCTTTACTAACAGAGCCACCTTGCCAATCCATAAAAATATTTAAGTCACTGGTGGAATTTGACTTTGTTTCTCTAAGAAGCTGCAAGTATCAAAGGAGAGTACCTAATTACGAATAATTGTGATATCCAAAGGCAGTATTGGAGATAAGACCAGTAGGTTTTCTAAAATGTTTAAAATAGAATCAGAAACTGAGATTAAACCCACATGATGTGGGTTCATCATGTCCTATAGATAACAAACTCTCCAGCTTTTTGAAGTGTTTGAAGAGATGCCTTAGAGGGTACAAAACATGAGTTATAACCCACAATACACCAGCTGTGACCTCTTATCATTAACTAATCTTTCACCACTATTTATAGAAAAAATGGATTTGAAGAAGAGCTGATGAAATTGTGTGGAGCCAAAAGACACTCTGAGTGGTTTACTTTCGAAACTATAAAACAGAATATAAAATAGTTTGATTTTCTCATTATCTTATGAAGATCATAGGCTTAAGGAGCAAACATTATATTTGGTCCATAGTTTTTGTCATTTCTCAACTTAATACAAAATATTCTGATGCAATAATCCTTACCAACAGGTCCTCTTCTTAGACTCAAAACTAGTAGTGGCATTTTAGATTCACAAACACCATACTTGCCAACATTAAATTTTAATCACTGTATCTACCACTCATACCCTAGATCAAAGATCAACAAACCTTTTTTTGTAAATAAACATGTGATACTTTTCAATTGATGAGGACCATATAGGTATTGGTGCCCTATGAAACTCTGTAAACAGTGGCTATCCACTTTAAGTAAAGGTCTAGCCATGGAATGAAAACAGATATATAAAACTATTCTCCTTTAAAACCTATGGGTACTTAAATTTGGCTTTTACAGATAATATTACTTTTCTTTTGATGTGTAAACTGAAGGCTGTACAATGACAGATGATAGACCAGATATAGCCTAAAGTCTGTACATTGGACACTCCTGATGTATACTCAAAATTTTTCATATGTCCAATTGATTATGTATTACTGCACTTTTTGAACTCTTTTATTTATTTATTTTTTTGTGTGTTTCTTATTCCTCTTCCTCCCTGCTCCACCCCAATCCCTTCTAACACCTCAATGCTGGGTAGGAGAAAAAAGAGGCTGGTAAAGAGAGGGAGCATAGTTCTCTTAGGCTAATTCCTACTGGTTAGGTTCATTGGGTTCCTTACAGTAAGTCCAATCTTTGTTTCAATATATCTCCAACTTCTTCTCATCCAACTCCATCAACAGCAAAGAGGCATAACAGGGGTGGCCACCAGAAGCCTTCTTCTTTCTCAGAGTCCCTTTCTCTCTTCGTGATTTAGTCTTTATTCCCTCTCAAAGTCCCCAGAAGCTGGCAAATGGCCCATATAAGGCAAATAGTTTGTTGCTGGGGACAATCTGAATCAGTCCCATATCCTACACCTGGGATAAAAATAAAAACTATGTGTAAACCCTCAACAATCATGTTTTCTTTCTTCTCATCAAAACTAGTGAGACGAATAGGAAAAAAAAACCCCATTATTCTTTTTAGCACAGGCTAACAATGTTCCAGTATCAAGTACAAGTTAGAATCACCTACAGTAACTTCTAAAACTGAGATAGTGTATAATTTCAAAAATATTTCCCACACCAACTAGTTCAGGATCTTTGAGGGGAAGCTACTTTTGCTGAGAGCATACATTCTTGAAAAATAGTGGATATCACTGTCCATACTGCGGTCTCTGAAGATGACTTAATGCCTTTGGGGTGGCCTAGGCACAGGTAGTGCTTACAACTTCAAAAAGAAGCAAGATTAATGCATGAGCCCCAGCAATCTGATTCATCACAACCAAAATTACACCTGAAATCAACTTGGGTATGTCTATTCTATAACAAACTGGTGATTTTCTTTGCATGAAAGGTCCAACTGTTCAGAGCTGGGACAGTCTGTCTAATTCCCATGGCCAGGATCCAATGTTCACAGATTATCATCCTGTGGTCTACTTTTTTTCAATCTGTTCCTATCTTCCACAGGTTCATATATAATTTTTCCTTTACCAAAACATATATACTTCGAATATTTCTTTTATCATGTGTGAAGAACTGTGGCTCCTAATGTGGTCTGAGATTGGAGCCATCAGAATTATCTGGGAGACTATCAGAAATATATATTCTTACTTCACGTTAGACCTATAAGATGAAAGCCCTGGAGATGTAGTCCAGCTTTCTGGACAGTAGCAACCCCTCTAGTAATTTCTGAAACACAACTCAATAGTTAAGGAATTATGGAAGAGAGAAGAGAATAACAGAATATATTTTGAAGGCATAATTTAATCAGTAATGGGTCATTGATACCTTGTAACAGTCAAGTGTGAATTCACAGGATAATAGTGTCAGAGATCATGGGGATTCCTGCCCCCTAAATTAGAAGGTGTTCTTGATCTAGACTTTACAGTATACACCACAAGGATATTTCCACCATAGGTCACCAAAACATAAACTCACTTGGAATGGAAGACAGAACATTCTGTTGCTGGCTGAAAAGTTAGAACCACTGTGAGCAGTTATGGAGTTGGTAGAGCGAAGACAGATAGATAACAGCAGCTACGAGAATAGGTCATAGTTTTCTCAGAATGTTTATTTGTTTATTTCATTAGCTACTTATTTTCCACTAAATTTAGGTCATCAAAACAGAACCTAATTTGGAAATGGTGTACTTTTGTCACCAAAGGTTCAGACCTGAGTGTGACACCAGGATGTGATGTCTACATTACCTTACAGTTTGTGCAAAAGCAGCTCCAAGAAGGGTGTCCTTGCCGATTGTTTACAGTTCTCATTCCTTATGTGTGGAAGTACAGACTGACATTTGTCAATGGCACCATCTGCTGGAAATTTCCCTAGCCTGACACCATGACTCTCGTGTCTTTTGGCATGTGGTAGCATGCTTTTATTGGCTTATATTGTATTAACCTAGAAACAGTATAATTTAAGGAGTGCCTGGTTCTTGGGGACCCAACATTATCCAAGATTAAGGACTTAAAAGAATTTCCAGGGGCAAAAACTGGGCATGTATATATTGAAATAAAAACCATGTGTTTCTAAGTTCTCAGAATCTGTCTTCAATAGCCACTAATTTTCTCCTATTTGCCCGCCTGTCTGTCTATCTGTCTTTCTCTGTGTGGGTATGTGTTCTGTATCTGTGTGTGTTTGTGTTCTATGATTTTATCAGTTCACGAAAATAAATTATTGTATAGCAGTCTCTGTCCCAGTAACGTGATATCCTGCTATTTTAGTACTAAAATAAACAATATTTAAAAATACTCTGGCTTTGACTTATAAGCATTAGACTATCAGGAACTAAGTGCTAATGCTGTGGTCTATGTGGTTAATGGCAAGATGTTTTTCTGGTTCATACAATAGATAAAAATTGATGCTCTACTGATGACTGCTTATCAACAGGTTTGGGGTAGAAAGGAGTAGGTGAGAGTAATCTGCCACCTTTCGTAGAGTAAATACTCCCACCATGACCATTTTTGAGCAACCAGCATTTGTCACTGAAGGCAGAGCTCAAACAGTGCTGAACAGTGTAGTGTTCCTACCACAGTGGCACAAGAGTTAGAAGCAACACATTGCCCCAGGACACAGTAATGTGTATGTAAATGATTAACAATAATGTATTTTTGCGTACATGTTGCCTTTTCTTTTAATATCACTTATTTAATTATAAGATTATATAATTTGATTTTTAATAATATGTGACTGACAATTCATATAATTCTTGAAGATTTAACAATGTTGATAAGAGCTGGCTTTCAGTACACTAGTATGCATACACTCTGCAAACTGGCCCCTGAGTTTTTACTCTACACCTCATCATAGAGTTTTTCAGGGAGCTCCCTTCAAAGGTTGCTCTCCTAACCTAGCAGGCAGGAAGCACTGAGATTCATTCCTGACCACATAGCTCAATCTGGGCAATGGTATAAGACAGAGTTTTATACACCCATATCCACATCTTGTAAATCATTGGCTTTATGTGTTTTACTTCTCCATATATTGTGAATAGTCTTCAAATGACTGGCAATTATTTTCTATATCTTTCATGAAAATTTTGTTATGAATACTATGTGTACTGTAGCTAAATCAACCCAGCAGGGGAAAATGACACAGAATGCAATTTTGATGGTTGGAACATGAATTGTGATTTCATGGATCAAACATCTTAACTTTTTTTTTTTTTTTTTTTGGTGGGAAGTAGTGTGATCCAAGTTCTATATATTCTGTCTTCTATTATGTTCGTCAAAGCTTGTCAGGGAACATTAGAACAAAACAAGTCCTTAAAAGCAAATGCTCCTACTCAGGAGGCAATGGCAGAACCATGGCAAGTCTAAGGCCTGGGTAATTTAGAAAGAACCTGTATATTAATAAAATCTGAAAACAGAAATATGAATGTCATTCTTTAGTGCCTAGCATTCACAAGGCTCTAGTTTAATACTCAGAATTGGGGGGAGAAAAAAACAAACAAAAAGAAAGAAAGAAAGTCAAGAAACAAGGTATCCTTGTTGTATATTTAGATGCATATAATTGCTGTGTCGTGCTGTAGTGAGTTTATGAACACAGGTTTGTGTGTTTGTGTGTGTGTGTAAAGAGTATTGCTAAAATTTCTTTGTTCCACAAAGCAATGGTATCAAGAAATAATTAGCAGAGGAGAATTAAGGCTCATAAAGATATTTTTAATTAAATTTTTGTTTTTTACATCATTAATTGCATTTTATTCACTTTGAATCCCAGATGTAACCCCCTCTCTCATTCCCTCCCAATCCTACCCTCTCTCCTGTCCTCATCTCCTCCCATGCCCCTCAGATATTTTTAATCTCAGAGATGCTGGAGCTGCCTTTACACAAAACAAAAAATGTTTAGCAAATAGTCATAGGCCCTGCAACTTACAAGTCAAGTTCACAGAGGTGCTTTTTCTAAAGTGCTGTTCTAAATTTGTCAAAGAGACAAAAGACACAGCAGGAAGATTAGATGCACAGTTATCTGAACACAACAGACGGCAAGAAACCAGTTCCTAGGGGGAAGTCTTTTCTGAGACTGATGCTCCAAAGAAGGACCATGCATGGAGATAACTTAGAACCCCTGCACAGAAGTAGCCAATGGCAGCTCAGTGTCCAAGACAGTTCCCCAACAATAGGAACAGAGACCACCTCTGACATGAACTCATGCACTGGCTCTTTGATCACCTCCCCCTAAGGGAGAGGCAGCCTTACCAGTCCACAGAGGAAGACCTGATGAGACCTTATACACTAGGGTAAGATAGAAGGGCAAGAGGACCTCCCTTATCATTGGACTGAGGAAGAGGCATAGGAGAAGAGGGAGGGAGAGTGAGGTTGGGAGGGGATGGAGGAGGGATCTACAGCTGGGATACAAAATGAATAGACTGTAATTAATAAAAATAAAAATAATCAGTGTACAACAAATATTGATAAGTTGTAAAAGCAAACTGAGTAAAGAAAAAGTGGAAAATATATTTTAGGCTGAAAGCAAGCTAGCAAAACAAGACAAGTAAGGGACTACAAAGGACTTAAAAATAATTATAACGGTAGTAAGAAGTAACTGGAACCTAGCAAAGAACTGGACTATAATATACCGGAGTGTACAATAAAGAAAGTATGCTGTAGGCTTAGATTTTCCCACAAACCTACTTTATTTAGGCTTCTTAAACACTTCTACCTTCCTTCCACTCACTGACCAGAGGTATGGGTAAAGGCAGTTGTAGACCACCTTAGAAGTAGTTCCTTGGGATGAGCCAACTCTTCATTGTTCTGATATCAACAGTCCAGTCTAAAGGCCAACACCAAACAGCAACATGAACCAACACAATTCAGAAGATCTGCACAAGTCAGCAAAGTCCAGAAGACTCAGTTGGATTACCCCAAGAAGTTCTCTTGAATGTTCTCTCTGCAAAGTCAAGTGTCAAAGCATGAATATCAGCACATCGATATCCATCCAAAATGTGATGTCTCACTCTCTGTGGGATTCTGTATATTTCCTCTCCTCAGAGTCCACCAACATATGTTCTCAGCTGACCAAAGTCATACTGCTCACTCAAGACAGCTTCTAGCAACACATTGCATGACTCAACCCAGTCCTCAAAACACAAGAAACTTCTATTCCGTATCCTCTTTTTGTTAAAAAACAAACAAACAAAAGAACTGGTCTTTCTTTTATCATTAACAATCTACACATGATAAGAATAATTATGAGAACCATAAAAATAGAACTTTATTTTTATAGAACATTATATTTTTAATGAGCTGTTTATGTACAATAATAAAATAATAGTCAAACAAAATAACCTTAAATTTCAATCAATATACAACAGTTAAACAAAATAACCTTAAATTTTTCCACAAAATAACTTAAATTTACAAAAATAAACTTACATTTCAACCAATATACAATATATAATAACTTAATTTACCCAAAATAACTTTAAATTTCTATCAACATACAATAATTACACAAAAAAATCATATCAACAGAAGGATCCGAGATGGCTGCCACAAGAGGACACTGTATCTGAGGAGTAGGGCAGCAGTAAAAACTCAGCTACCAAGAGACTGAACGCTGGGACCGAAAACACCACCATGAGCAGAATTCCTACGGTGAGAAAATCAAATGGGAAAATCCTAGGGACATCCAGCTATTCCCCAGAAAAACTCCAGGTGCCCGGCGCCCGCACAGCCCTGATCTGAAGGAGCAGCTGCCCTGAGCACCAACAGCCTCCATACCAGTCTCGGTCACACAGTCTCTGGACCAGACTGAGAAGGCCCCGGGTACCGTTTCAGACTAGCCTGCATCCAGCAGGTGCACACCTCTCAGCTCTGCCAGCAACCACACGAGACCATGTGTGTCCATGGGCCAGACTGAGGCCCCAGGTACCATTTTGACCAGCCTGCATACAGCAGGCTCACACCTCTTGGCAACACCAGCAACCACTCTAGACCGTGTGTGTGTGTGTGTGTGTGTGTGTGTGTGTGTGTGTGTCCACAGGCCAGTCTGAGAAGGCCCCAGAATCCATTCCCCAGACCGGGCTGCATCAGGCAGGCACACTCCCCATGGAGGCGCTAACCACCACACCGGATTGGGACACACAGTATCAGGTCCAGCCTGAGGTGCCCCCAAATAACATCTCAGACCGTGGTACACAGCCCCTGTCCCAGAAGGAGGCACCAAGTCTCCAGTCCAGAGGAAAGCCCTTAGCAACAAACCCAGGATGGAGCATGGAGCCTCCAGACCAGAGAGGTGCCCCAGCAGCCATTTCAAACTGGGACACTCAGCCTCTGGCACTGAGTGAGGAGCCAAGCCTCCAGACCAGAGGGGTGACCAACGGCACTGAGTGAGGAGCCAAGCCTCCAGACCAGAGGAGTGACCAACCTGCAGTGCTCACAGCTTCTAGCACAGAGCACGAAGCGGGGAACACAGATCCCACAACAGAGTTCAACTGAGCACAACACACACTATCAAACCACTGGAACTCCCTGATCTTCTTGAAGAATCCTCCAGACACAAGAGATTGACAGTTCCTGTCTGAAGTTCAGCCTTAAAGCACCAACAGCTCCTTGATTATATATAAACAAACAGTCAAAGGTAGACCTAAGAACTCACACAACAAAAATCAGGACACCATGGCCCCACCAGAAACACCCAAAAGCAATGGAGATTTTAATTCAGCAGAGAAACAGGAAAATTATGTTAAAGCTATGATTATGCAGATATTAGAGGAAAAAAAAGAGGGACAAAAAAGGAAATGAACAAGGTCCTCAAAGAAATTAAGAAGAATATAACTGCCCACATAGAGGAACAATTAAAGATATACAGAGAGGAAACAAACAAAAAAAATAGGAGCCACAGTCAATCAGATGAAGGAAACGATACAAAGCATGAAAACAGAATTGGAATCTATAAAGAAGACACAAAGGGAGAAGAACCTGGAACTGGAGAACTTAGAGAAAAGATAAGGAACCACAAAGGTAAGCATCACCAATAGAATACAAGAGATGAAAGAGAGAATCTCGGGAGCTGAAGATGTGCTGGCTGAAATGGATTCCTCACTCAAGAAAAAAATAAAATCGGAAAAGTCCCAAACACAAAACATCCAAGAAATCAAGGATGTCATGAAAAGATGAAACATAAGAATAATTGGAATGGATGAAAAAGAAAACTCCAGGCTCCAAGGACTGGAAAATATTTTAAAGAAAATCATAGAAGAAAATTTTCCCAACTTAAAAAGAGAATTGAACATAAATATACAAGAAGCCTGCAGAACACCAAATAGACTAGACCAGAAAAGAAATACATCTCCTCACATCATGGTCAAAACACTAAACCTACAAAACAAATAAAAAATGTTAAAGGCAGCAAGAGAAAAGTGTCAAGTAACATATGAAGGTAGACTGATCCAAATCACACCAGACTTCTCATCAGAACCTATGAAAGCCAGAAGGGCCTGGTCAGAAGTCATGCAGTCTTTAAGGGAACACAGATGCCAACCAAGACTACTATACCCAGCCAAGATTTCAATCAACATAGATGGAGAAAACAAAATTTTCCATGACAAAACAATATTTAAGCAATATCTACACAGCAACCCAGCCCTACAGGAGGTACTAGAAGGAAAACTTCAGTCCAACGAAAACAACTACACCAAAGAAAATATAGGATACAGATAATTTCCCAACGGCAACAACAAAAAAAGCAATGAATCACAGTAAGACCACCAACTCCACAATAAAAGGAAATAACAGTCATTGGTCATTATTATCGATGAACATCAATGGACTCAACTCTCCAATAAAAAGACACAGACTAACAGAATGGTTGCAGAAACAGGATCCTACATTCTGCTGCATCCAAGAAACACATCTATGCAACAAAGATAAACACTACCTCAGAGTAAAGGGCTAGAAAAATGTTTTACAAGCAAATGTACTCAGAAAACAAGCTGGGGTAGCAATCCTAGTATC
>JAQQSO010006025.1:0-11616 GCA_028658305.1 Pachyuromys duprasi
GTGACAGACTGGCTAGATCCCAGGGGAGGACTTTGCAGCCAGCCCTGAGGAGACATGATAAGTTGGGGTTGGATGGAAGGGAAGGAGGTCCTCCCCTGTTGGTGGACTTGGAGGGGGCGGGGAAGAAGGAGATGAGGGAGGGAGTGGGAGGGTGGGAGGGAATGGGGGAGGGGGCTACGCCTGGGATTCAAAGTACCCAGCCTGTGATTGAGATAAAAATAAATAAATTAAAAAACAAAACAAAAAAAAAAAAAAAAAAAAAAAAAAGAGTTCTCAAGAGGCTTGAGAACTTGAGCTCTATTTCCTAGACCCGAATGATGGAAAGAGAAATCAGACACCTGTTGGCTTCTGAGCTCCACACGTGGCACACTTACATGTCCTCTACCCAGCACACATATGCACACAAAATGAGTAAGTAAAATGTTATTTAAAATTTTTAACTAAAATGTGAATATAATACCCTTCTCAAAATTGTATGTTGGGGGTATCATTAAAGCATGTATGCTGAAATGAACATTACTGAGTTGTTAGGCTATCATATTTTTATATTTAAAATGCTGACCTTCAGAATAAGATAAATTTAGTCGTTTAAGGGTTAAAAGTTTTATATGTTATTTAATCCAGTCCAATTAGCTCTACCACCAAACTTCAGTTTCCAGGTTTAGATCAGTAAAATGGTATCTCTCACTTACCACTTTATTTGAGTCTCTTTACAGTTTACTGAAATGCTTTATTACAAACAATGCAAAGTAAATAATGTAAAGTAGGACTGGTGGGATGGATCAGCTGGTAAAGATATTATAAAAAGGTACTATAAAAGTCTGGAATCCTGAGTTGAATCTATGGAACCTATATAAGAATTAAAGAAGAGAATTGACTCTATAAAGTTGTCTTCTAACCACCACACATGTGCTGTGCCATATTTGCTCAAGTGTATACATCATCCATACACCAAATGATAGTAAATTAAAATTAATGTAAATAATGAAAAACGTACTTATCTCTTTACTATTTTTTTTCAAATACTGGTATTATATACTGGATCATGCCCATGTTATTTGAATGTTGTTCACAAAAGTACCTAGATACACACAGTCCTTTAGCCACAAACCTTAACCCATATTGACGTTTACCTCACATATAGAATTCTATCCATTACAACACTTTGCTTCATAGGCCAAACACCCCTGATTGACTCTGTATGTGACTATCATTATTTGTCTTTCACATGGACAAGCACAAAGGCATGAAGATTCTCTAACACACTGTTTTCAATAGAAATGTAATCAGAAAGAGATGAATAACAATAACCTCAAGTAGTGTACAATGTTATATACAAATTTTCATACCATTATTAAGAACTATTTAAATGAAGAAGAGAATGACTTCTCAGTATGCATGGAATGAATGGCTCACCAAGTTCCTCTGGAGGAAGGTCCTTCAGAAATAATACTTCTCTTTTACTTGCTTGGAGATAAAGTATATAACCACATAGGATTGGAGCTACTAATTCTCATTTAATGTGTTATTACTGGAAGTAAATTTGTGTTTGAAGATAATTTATTTGAGATATGTGGATATTCTGTTTTGGCTTATCAAAACAAGGAAATTGATTAAAGACTCTACTATTATCAAATAATAAATAAATATTTGTGTGTGTTAACAAGGACCCATTTAGTTTCTATGTGAACATAGATTGTTTCTGCTTACGAGAAGAAAATATGAAAAAGATAACTGTTCAGAATATTCAAAGACAGCAAACTTATTTTTTAAAACTAGTTTAAAAAGTTAAAAGTGAGCTGATATATGCACTCATGCCTCAGCAATTTGTATTTAATGTTATCTCATACTACATGAGGCTAAATTATAATGAGCATGACTTGAGGCCTAAAAGAACAAACCAGTTATTAAGTAGATGAGCTTCATTGGGTTTTCTATAACGTACCTGCTCGTATATACAAGTAATGAATGAGAGAGTATAGCAGTCATAAGCATTCATTGTTTTAAACTATTTTTTCTGTCTTTTTTGTAGAAAAGCCTGTGGTTGATTAATAATACATTGTTTTTTCTCTGGAAAGAGAAAACAAGTGGATCACACAGTTTCAAAATTAAAAACAAAAACAAAAAACTACTTCATGTTCAAATCATTCCCAAATGACTTTTTTGTTTTAGTCAAGTTTGAAAATATTTATGTGTCAGTAAAGATTAGGACAGTATTTATCTTTGAACTTTCTTTTTAAAATATTACTCATAGAATTTTAAGTATCAAATATTTGTGTTTTTCAGTAGTTTGTAATCACAGTATTTATGACAAAAGATCTAACTACAATACAAGGAAAATGGGAACTTATATATAAGGAAAATATAAAAGATAATATCTGTTTTTTTAATTAGACTTACAGGGTAGTTACAGTTTATTTAAAAACCCTTAACAGATGGGTTCTCAAAAGGAAACAGGAAGACCTTGGCTTTTTCCAAAAAAAAAAAAAAAAAAAAATGCCACTATTCATTGTCACTGATGAATGCATGCTGCATTTCTATGTTAGGGAATAACTAATTTTGGTAGCAATAAAAATTACAATGGTTTATATTCACAATCACCAGGGACTTCTGGTAACACAAGAGCTATTTTTTTAATAAAGAATATTAATAGGCAGGTGAAAAATAATCACTTTTTTAGTTTGAAACATCTGTTGCTAATGATCTACAGATGAAAGGTTTTGGAACCCAATTACAGCTTCTTCCTCTATACAGATATTTTATACATAATTTTTAAATAATGAAGCTTATTTTTATATACATGTTACAGAATCATGGCGGGCATGTAAAATGTACAGATACTTTTTCCAAACTTATTATACATTTTATGAGATTATACATTGGTTTTGAGTGGATTTGTTATATAGTCCTCAGACATTCCTAAAATCACAACTTCAAAGAGGAAATGGGCCAAACACTAAATATGAAATAAGAAACTAGTCCAAATGTAAAGGATCTAAGCTTTGTAGCCAAGATTTTACATCTTCCTCCCATCACTCAATGAGACCAGATTCTCCAATATTTTAAACTACAGATATAGTGACATCAGAGTATTGGACAGAAATGGCACATGAAACATATTGAAGAAAATCTGGTCAAAGAGTTTTAATGCTATTACACGTCCCCCACACTTTAAAATCTGATCTCTGTTGCTTATATAATTTTAAAGCACATGAAAAATTAATATTTTTAAAGTAAAACACGCTTAGCCTTATCATTAATGGTTTTTTCTTTCCTTCAGTTTATAGAATTTTATTTCATTGATTAACATGCAGCATTTGATGCCATGTGTTAAATGCTCAGAGTTTCCGTTTTGATAAAACATTTATTTAAATATAGTCAACGGAGTGGGGCCAGGGATATCCAAGATGGCAGCGACGAACACACACAGTTTCTGAGTTGCAGAGGAGTTGAAATTCAGATTTGGTACAGCTGAAGCACCGACCCACACGCTGAGGCCACAGGTTCTCTCAGTTTCCTGAAGAATTCTCCAGATGCCAGAGGAAGAATGTACCAGTCTGAACTGCAGAATCCAGGAGCAAACAAGGAAGTTTACACATAAGCCAATGGCCAGGGTTCGGCATAAAACACATCCAAGATAAATCATGCTATCCTGGCATCACCAGAACCCCCCAAAATTGATGGATACTCCAACTCATCGGAAGAACAGGAAAATGACTTTAAAGCTAGGCTTACCCAATTATCTGAGGTACATAAAGAGGAAACCCTGCTTGTATGTAGTAAATGGTAGCTCAATACCCAAGTGGGTATACTAGTAAGGGGAACAAGGACTATTTTGGACATAAACTCAATGGCTAGCTCTTCTTTCCTCTGTCCCCCAAGGGAGGAGCAGCCTTGCTAGGCCACAAAAGAGGACATTGCAGCCATTCCTGAAGAGACCTTATAAGCTAGAGTTAGGTGGAAGGGGAGGAGGTCCTCCCTTATTGGTGAACTTGGAAAGGTGCAGGGAGGAGATGAGGGAGGGAAGGGGAGAATAGGGAAGGAATGCCAGAGGGGGCTACAGCTGGGATACAAAGTACATAACCTTTGATTAATATAAAATAAAAGTGAAAAAAAGAGGAAACAAACAAATCTCTCAGAGCAATAGACATAAAAATACAGACAGTTCAGGAAACAAATCTATAAAAGAATTAGCCAACCAAGTGGAGGCAAAGAAAGAAGAAATGAGTAAAATTTTCAAAGAAACACAGGGAAATATAGCCAAACAGAGGCACAAATAGAGCTACAATTAGTGGCATATAGAGAGGAAATGAACAAAAACATAGAGACCGTCATAGAGAGACAGGAATCCACATTGAAACAGATGAAGAGAATGGTGCAAGGCATGAAAACAGAATTAGAATCAATAAAGAAAACACAAACTGAGAAAACCCTGGAGCTGGAGAACTTAGAGAAAAGATCAGGAACCACAAAGGTAAGTGTCACTAACAGAATACAAGAGATGGAAGAGAGAATCTCTGGTGCTGAAGATACACTCGCAGAACTTGATACTTCTCTCAAAGAAACAGTAAAATCAGAAAAGTCTCAAACACAAAATATCCAAGAAATCAAGGATGTCATGAAAAGACAAAATCTAAGAATAATAGGAATTGATGAAAAAGAAGATTCCAGGCTCCAAGGTCCAGAAAATATTTTCAAGAAAATCATAGAAGAAAAATTTCCCAACCTAAAGAAAGAGATGTCCATAAACATAAAAGAGACCTACAGAACACCAAATAGACTAGATCAGAAAAGAAACACATCACATCATAGTCAAAACACTAAATTTACAGAACAAAGAAAAGCTATTTAAAGCAGCAAGGAAAAAAGGTCAAGTAACATAAAGAATAACACTGGAGTTCTCATCAGAAACTATGAAAGCCAGAAGAGCCTGGGCAGGTGTCAGGCAGACTTTAAGAGACCACAGATGCCAACCCAGACTACTATACCCAGCAAAGCTTTCAATAAACATAAATGGAGAAAACAAAATATTCCATGACAAAACTAAATATATGCAGTATCTACACAGCAAACCAGCACTACAGAAGATACTAGAAGGAAAACTCTAATCCAAAGAAAATAACTGTACCCAAAAGACATAGCATACAGATAATATCCCAACAAAATTAAAAGAAAACAAGCAATGAATCACAGTAAGACTACCAACTCCACAAAAAAGGAACTAATATTCATTGGTCACTGTTACCTATCAACATCAATGGACTCAACTCTCCAATAAAGAGACACAGACTAAGAGATTGTGTGCAGAAACAGGATCCAAATCTGCTACATCCAAGAAACACACCTATGCAACAAAGATAATCACTACCTCAGAGTAAAGGGCTAGAAAAATGTTTTACAAGCAAATGGACCCAGAAAACAAGCTGGGGTAGCTATCCTAATATCTAATAAAATAGACTTTCAACCAAAATTAATTATAAAAGATGAGGAGGGGCATTACATTCTCATCACAGGAAAAATCCACCAAGAGGAAATCAAAATTGTGAATATCTATGCCCCCAATACAAGAGTACCTACATTCATAAATGAAACATTATTAAAACTTAAATCACACATTGATCCCAACACTCTAATAGTGGGAGACTTCAACACTCCACTCTCACCAAGGGACAGATCATCTAGACAGAAGCCAAGTAAGGAAATAAAGGCACTTACAGAGGTTCTAAATCAAATGGACTAATAGTTGTCTACAGAAATTTTCACCCAAACTCAAAAGAGTATACCTTCTTTTCACCACCTCATGAAACCTTCACCAAAATAGACCATACAGTTGCTCACAAAGCAAGCCTCAACAGATGGATTCAGTGCAGAGTTCTACCAGAGCTTCAAAGAAATGCTAACTCCAGTTCTCTTCAAACTTTTTCACAGAATAGAAACAGAAGAACATTACCAAACTCATTCTATGAAGCCAGAGTCACCTTGATACCTAAACCACACAAAGACCCAACAAAAACAGAGAACTTCAGACCTATCTCTCTTATGAACACTGATGCAAAAATACTCAATAAAATACTTGCAAACCGAATCCAAGAACACATCAAAAATTTCATCCACCATGAATAAGTAGGCTTCATCCCAGGCATGCAGGGGTGGTTCAACATACAGAAATCCATCAATGAAATACACCATATAAACAAACTGAAAACCACATGATAATCTCCTTAGATGCCAAAAAAGCATTTGGTAAAATCAAACATCTGTTCTTGTTTAAATTCTTGGAGTGATCAGGGATACAAGGCACATACCTAAACATAGTAAAGGCAATATACAGCAAGCCTATAGCCAATGTCAAACTCAATGGAGAAAAACTGAAATCAATCCCACTGAAATCAGGGACAAGGCAAAGCTGTCCATTCTCTCCATATCTCTTCAACAGAGTACTTGAAGTCCTAGCTAAAGCAGTAAGAAAACTAAAGGAGATCAAGGGGATATAAATCAGAAAGGAAGAGGTCAACGTGTAACTATTCACAGATCATATCATAGTATACATGAGTGACCCCAAAAATTGACCAGACGACTCCTCCAGCTGATAAACAACTTCAGCAAAGTGGCTGGATACAAAATCAACTAAAAAAAAATCAGATGCCCTCCTGTATACCCAAGACAATATGGCTGAGAAAGAAATCAGGGAAACAACACCCTTCATAATAGCCACTAAAAACATAAAGTACCTTGGGCTAACTCTAACCAAGCAAATTAGAGAACTGTTTGAAAAACACTTCAAGTCTCTGAAGAAGAAATTGAAGAAGATATTCGAAGACTCAAAGATCTCCCATGCTCATGGATTGGTAGGATTAACACACTGAAAATGGCCATCCTGCCAAAAGCAATCTACAGATTCAACGCAATCCCAACAAAATACCAACACAATTCTTACAGAACTTGAAAGAAAGATTCTCAGCTTCATATGGAGAAACAAAAACCCAGAATTTCCAACAACAGATCATCTGGAGGTATCTCCATCCTTGATCTCAAACTGTACTACAGAGCAACAGTAATAAAAACCACATGGTATTGGCATAGAAACATAAAGGAGGATCAATGGAACCAAATAGAAGACCCAGAAATAAACCCACACACCTATGAATACTTGATTTTTGACAAAGAAGCCAAAATCATTCAATGGAAAAAAGAAAGCATCTTCAACAAATGGTGCTGGTCCAACTGATTGTCTACATGCAGAAAAATGGAAATAGATCCATATTTATCACCCTTTACAAAACTAAAGTCCAACTGGATCAAAGTCCTCAACATAAAACCGGATATTCTAAATCAGTTAGAAGAAGAAGTGGGGAAGAGCCTCGAACTCATTGGCACAGGAGATTACTTCCAGAACAGAACACCAACAACACAGGCTCTAAGATCAACAATCAATAAATGGGACCTCATGAAACTGAAAAGTTTCTGTAAAGCAAAAGACACTGTTGTCAGAACCAAACAACAGCCTTCAGATTGGGAAGGCTTTACCAACCCTATATCTGACAGAGGGCTGATATCCAGAATATATAATGAACTAACGAAGTTAAAAAGCAATAAATTAAGCCATCCAATTGAAAAATGGGGTATAGAGCTAAACAGAGAATTCTCTGTAAAGGAATATAGAATGGCAGAGAAACACTTAAAGAGATGGTCAAAGTCCTTAGCCATCAAAGTGACGCAAATCAAAATAACCTTAAGCTTTCACTTTACACCCATCAAAATGGCTAAAATCAAAAACTCAAATGACAACACTTTCTGGGGAGGTTGTGGATAAAGAGGAACCCTCCTCCATTGCTGGTGGGAATGTAAACTGGTATAACCACTTTGGAAATCTAACTGGCACTTTCTTAGACAATTAGGAATAGTGCTTCCTCAAGATCCAGTATACCAACTGATAGGCATATATTCAAAAGATGCTCAAGTACACAACAAGGACATTTGCTCAGTCCTGTTTATAGCAGCTTTATTGGTAATAGCCAAAACCTGGAAAAAACCCAGATGTCCCTTATTTGAGGAATGGATCCAGAAATTGTGGTATTTTTACACAATGGAATACTACTCAGCAATTAAAAACAAGGAAATCATTAAATTTGCAGGAAAATGATGGGATCTAAAAAAGATCATTCTGAGTGAGGTATCCCAGAAGGAGAAAGAAACACATGGTATATAGTCACTTATTTAGACCTATAATATATGATAAACATACTGAAATCTATACACCTAAAGATAACAAGATAAACAGGAAAGAAGATCTGGTGTAAGGTGATCAATCCTCACTTAGAAAGACAAATGGGATGGACATTGAATGTAGGAGAAAACAAGTAACAGGACAGGAACCTACCACAGAGGGCCTCTTAAAGACTCTACCTAGCAGTGTATCAAAGCAGATACTGAGACTCATAACCAAACCTTTGGCAGAATGCTGGGAATTATATGTAAGAAGGGGATGTTAATATGACCTGGAGAGGACAGGAGCTCCAAAAGGACCAAATTTATCAGGACACAGGAGTCTTTTATGAGGCTGTTTCTCCAATGAAGGACCATGTATGGATATAACCTAGAACCTCTGTTCAGATGTAGCCCATGGTAGCTTATTATCCAAGTGGGTACCCTAGTAAAGGGAACAGGGACTATTTCTGACATGAACTCAATTGTGGGCTCTTTGACCCTCTTGCCCTCCAGGGAGGAGCAGCCCTGCTAGGTCAAGAGGAGGACTTTGCAGCCAGTCTTGAAGAGACCTGATAAACCAGGATCAGATGAAAGTGGAGGAGGTCCTCCACTATCAGTGGACTTTGAAAGGAGCAAGGAAGAGATGAGGGAGAGAGGGTGGGATTGGGAGGGAATGAGGAAGGGGGCTACAGCTGGGATACAACGTTAATAAAATGTAACTAATATTAAAAAATAAAAAATCAATATAGCCAACTGTTTACAGACGATATATTATGAATGTAAAGTATTTGCATAGAAGTTAAAATTAGAACTCAGAAGAACGCACAGTGTGTTCTTTTTTAGCAGTTTCTTTTATTTTTGACTTTATTTTTTTATTTTTTTCTTTACAAATTATTCATTCTATATCCCAATTGAAGCTCCCTCCCTTAAATCCCCCAATTCTACCCTTTCCCTCTTCTCCCATCCCCTTCCCCTAGTCCACTGAAAGGTGGAATTCTCCACTCTTGCCGTCTATCCAGAGCTTGTTAAGTCTCATGAGGACTGCCTGGATCCTCTACCACAGTGGCCTGAAAAGGCTGCATCATCAGGAGTGAGTGATCAAAGAGAAGTCCACTGAGTTCATGATAGAAGCAGCCCCTGATCCCCTCACTCAGAGATTAACATGGAGACTGAGCTGCCAATCAATCATATCTGATCGGGAGATCTAGGTCTTCTCCATGCATGGTACTTCATTGGTTCATCAGTCTCTGCAGTACTCCTTGGGCTCAGATCTTTTAGTTTTGTTGGTCTCCTTGTGGGGCTCCTGTCCCCTCCATGTCCCTCCATTACCACCCCTTTCTTCCTCACTCCATAAGATTCCCTGTACTCTGCCCAAAGATTAGCTATGAGTCTCAGCATTTGCTTTGATACCTCGTTGGGTGAATCCTTTCCGAGGACCCTGTAGGCTACCATACTGTTTTCTCTTTTCCATTGTTTCTGGTGTCTATCTTGTTTGCCATTTTGAGTGAGATTTAAGCATCCTTCCTAGGGTCCTCCTTATTGTTTAGCTTCTTTAGGTCTGCAGATGGTTAGCCTATATTATATGGCTAATGTCTGCTTATAAGTGAGTGTATTTCATGCCTGTCCTTTTGTTTCTGGGTTATCTCACTCAGAATAATCTCTTCTACTTCTTGAAGTCTTTCCTAGAGTGATAAGGTAATTAAATGAGATCAAGGAGATTCAAATCAGAAAGGAAGGAGTAAAATTATCACCATTTGTAGATGATATGGTTGTATACATGAGTGAGCCCAAAAATTCCACCAGGGGACTCCTCTTGCTGATAAACACCTTCAGCAAAGTGGCTGGATACAAAATTTACTCAAAAAAATAATTCAGCAGCCCTCCAATATACAAAAGACAAATGTGCTGAGAAATAAGTTAGGGAAACAACACTGTTCACAGTAGCCACAAAGGGCATAAAGTATCTTGGTGTAACTTTAACCAAGCAAGTCATAGACTTGTATGAAAAAACAAAACAAAACAAAAAACTTCAAGTCTCTGAAGAAAGAAATAGAAGATACCAGAAGATGGAAAGATCTCCCATGTTCATGGCTCGGTAGGATTAACATATTAAAAATGTCTATTTTTCCAAAATCAATCTACAGATTCAATTCAATTCCCATTAAATTACCAACACAATTCTTTACAGATCTTGAAAGAAAAAAAGTAGTGTGTTCTTAATGGGCACAGAGATTCCTTAAATGCAAAGTGATTATATTTGGTGGCACAAAATCTTAATATTTTAAAGTGTCAATAGGTTCCTCTTGCAAGAAGAAGTAATAATGTGGATATAAATTTTAGTTCCTTTTATTTTTTTCTTTTGCAGTATTGAGATTTACTTGAAAAAAATTTGCACCAGACATAATTTCTCACTTTTGTGTTCTAAAGATAGAATATACACAAGTACATTCAGCCAGTTATTGAGTTGTTTTTTAATCACTTGACAATTGAGGGGGAAAATCCTATCCCCATTTAATAACAGATTAAAAAGAAACATTTATTTCTTGAGAATTTTGACACTGTGAGAGAAACAGTGGATCTCATGTGCCCTCTCAGTTCTGAGAGGATGACATTGTGCCTTTGTGCTTGCCCCACCCAGCTTCATTTCCTGGGTACAGGGACATGCCTTCTAACAATGAAGCGACTCAGCCTGGAAACACAATTTGGTACATTTAGTTAATCAACATTACCCCATGCCTTTGTGCTTTTGAGCAAACATCTTATTAAGTATGTTTTAAAGCGTGTGTGCAATCAGAAATAGTAATATCCTATTCTCCAACTATTTACCATTCTGCTCTTTCACAATTATAAGTAAATGAATTTTTAATTCTTGTATTTCCCTCCTGGATTATTCTGTGTAAATTTTCAGAACACAAACAATGTAATCCATAAACATATCTGTGACTACCCCTAAAACAGAAAAGTTTCTTTGTTAAAGTTAATTTTTTGAACAAAATCTATATGGTTACCATATGCAACATGTTTGAATAAAACATGTACATTACCAAACCTAAAATATTTCAGTTCTTTAGTGTGAACTTTTCACATTGCCACAATATTTTATTTATTTATTTTTTTAATTTATTTATTTTTATCTCAATCACAGGTTAGGTACTTTGAATCCCAGGCATAGCCCCCTCCCCCATTCCCTCCTACCCTCCCACTCCCTCATCTCCTTCTTCCCCGCCCCCTCTAAGTCCACCAACAGGGGAGGACCTCCTTCCCTTCCATCCAACCCCAGCTTATCCTGTCTCCTCAGGGCTGGCTGCAAAGTCCTCCCCTGGGATCTAGCCAGTCTGTCACTCCCCGGCTTATATGGGGGAGGGTCAAAGAGTCAGCCATCAAGATCATGACTGAAACAGTCCCTGT
>JAQQSO010006026.1:0-11616 GCA_028658305.1 Pachyuromys duprasi
GTATCTTTGATTGTTCCTGTATGTGGGCAGTTAATTTCTTCTCCATTTCTTTGAGGGCCTTGTTCATTTCCTCTTTTTGTCTCTCCTCTTGTTCCTCCAATATCTGCATAATCAACGTTTTAAGATAATTTTCCTGTGTCTCTGCTGAATTAAAATCTCCACTGCTTTTGGGTGTTTCTGGTGGGGCCATGGTGTCCTGATTTTTGTTGGGTGAGTTCTTTTCTCGATTTCTGGGCATTTGTTTATATATAATCAAGTAGCTGTTTGTGCTTTAAGGCTGTACTTCAGTCTGAAACTGTCAGTCTCTTGTGTCAGGAGTATTCTTCAAGAAGATCAGGGATTTCCGGTGGTTTGTTATTGTTTGTCTCAGTTGAACTCTATTGTGGGCTCTGTGTGCCCCGCTTCGTGCTCTGTGCTAGAAGCTTTGCGCACTGCAGGCTGGTCACCCTTCTGGTCTGGAGGTCTAGCTCCTCAGTCTTTTGAGATGTCCGCTGGGGACTTTGCACTCAGCCCTGGGGTTGTTGCTAAGGGCTCTCCCCTGGAATGGAGATTTTGCGCCCCCTTCTGGGCCAGGGGCTGTGCACCAAGGTCTGAGATGATATTTGGGGCACACACAAGGGTTTGGGTTGGTGTGCCTCCGCTGAATGCAGGCCTGTCTGAAATGGTGCCCGAGGCCTTCTCTGTCTGTCCTGTGGAGACACACAGTGACTGAAGTTTTTGCTGGCGGATGTGTGTAGTGTTCACCCTCAGTGTGCAGTCTGGTAAAGATGGTCCCCGGAACTTTTCAGTCTGGGGTGTCTCCGGCGATTGGTGCATGCCCGCCGCACACCTGTTGGTTGAAGCAGAACTCAGGTCCCTCCTAACTTGCCCAGGGACTGGCACAGGGACTGAGGTTTTGCTGGCAGAAATGTGCGGCACGCCCGCAGAGTGCAGACTGGTCAAAAACGATCCCCCGACCTTCTCAGACTGGGGTGGTTCCGGCCATCGTTGAGTGCCCACCACACACCCGTGGGTTGAAGCAGAACCCGGGTGCAGTGTGCGCTCACAGTGTGTGGGTCAGTGAAAACGGTACCTGGTTCCTCTTCAGACTGCCTGAGAGACTGTGTGATCCAGTCTATTATGGCGGATGTGGGTGCTCAGAGCGGCTGCTCTTTCAGATCAGAGCTGTGTGCTGCTGGTCACCCAGAGATTTTTCCGGGAATAACTGGGTGTCCCTAGGGTTTTCCCACTTGATTTTCTCACCGTGGGAGTTCTGCTCACCTGGCAATCACGAATGCTGGCGTTTTAGGTCCCAGAGTTCAGTCTCCTGGTCGCTGCATTGTTTCTGCTGTCCTACTCCTCAGACACAGTGTCCTCTCGTGGCAGCCATCTTGGATCTCCATCTTTGTATATATTTTTTTATTATTTACTTATTTTGTTGTTGTTGTTTTGCTCTCATGAAATAATCTATATTCTGTGAATTTGGGGAAATAATTGACCTTGTTAGGTTGGAGTTTTCTTTCTAGTAGCATCTGTAGGGCTAGGTTGGTGTCTACACATTGTTTAAATTTGGTTTTGCAATGGAATGCCTTGTTTTCCCCTTGTATAGTGATTGAAAGTTTTGCTGGGTATAATAGCCTGGGTTGGCATCTGTGGTCCCTTAATGCCTGCATGACATCTGCTCAGGCCCTTCTGAATTTCATAGCATCTGTTGATGAATGAGATGTGATTCTGATAGATATACCTTTATATGTTATTTGGGGTGTGTGTTTCAGAAGGTGGGGCAAAGACACAGTTGCCTTGAAGAGCAGGGGCATGGGTGGCTTGAAGTGTGGGTGTGGGTCCCTCAAGTGACAGATGGGTGAGGGGATGTCTGTTTCAGGTAGCAGCCATGGGGGATCAGATGCCTTAGGTGAGGTGACAACTGAGCTGAAGCTTACAGGCCTACTAGACACTGTGTTCCTTGGACTCAGATTTTTCTGGGCTCTATCGTCTTGGATCTGTGATCTGTATGATTTTATTGTCTACCTTTTCTTCACAAAAGGACCAGTAAAACCATGTTTTAGAGGTTGGAATGCTGCCTCACAAATCCAGATGCTGCCCTAAGAGGGGAACTCAATGTCTGGTTGCTGGAGCAGAGGGTCCCTGGACCTGTGGGCCTGTGCTTTGTTAAGTATGCTGAAAGAGAAGGAGGTTCACATTTTGTGACTCCTAAAGCCAGGAGATGACCACAGGGGGCCTGGTTCTGATCATTCCCAACTCCTGAAGTGTCACCTACGGACTGGGAAGCTCCAAAGTTGGTGTTTTGGATCCAACCACTGTTTACTGACCAGTTTCATAGACTCTGATCTTCTGCCCCTTAGATAGGGTGATTGCCGTATTGGAACCTCCAATTTCAATCTTATATCTGTTGAGGTTTGCTTTGTGAAGGAGTATATGGTCAATTTTGGAGAGGGTTCCTTGACGTGCTGAGAAGAAGGTATATGCTATTGTGTTTGGGTGAAATGTTTTCTACATATCTGTTAGGTCCATTTGATTTGATAACAGTTAGTTTCTTTATTTAACCATTTTGTTTCTGTCTGGATGATCCATTGGAGAGAGGAGAATGTTGAAGTCTTCCATGATTAACATGTTCAGTTCAATGTGTGATTTAAGCCCTAGTAATGGTTTTTGTTTTCTTTTCTTTTGTTTTGTGAATGTGGGTGCCCTTGTATTTGGGGCATAGATGTTCAGAACTGAGATGTTGTCTTGGTAGCAGTTTCCTTCTCTATCTCTTTTGATTAATTTTGGTTAAAAGTCTAATTATTAAATTAGAGAATGGCTACTCCAGCTAGCTTCTTGGGTCCGTTTGCTTGGAAAATATTTTCCAACCCTTACTCTGAGGTAATATCTATCTTGATTGCTGAGGTATGTTTCTTGTATGCAACAGAATTATGCATCCTGTTTTGTATCCATTCTGTTGACCTGAGTCTTTTTATTGGGGAGTTATTTTCTCTTGAATCTGTCTAGCTCATGAGGAAAAATAAACAAGGTCAGACAAGTGATAGATAACCCAGTATTATGTTCACTGGGGGCAACTGTATTATTTTAATAACATATATATTGTAAATCAGTAATTAAATTCTAAGCACATAGACATAGGCTTTTAAGTATTTTGGATACTTCAAATAATTACCCACCCTACATTTATTTTCACTAAACTATCTTAAGAGAAAATAATTTTGAAAACGTAAACTGTTTTTCAGAAGAAATAAAGGGGTTTTCTCATAAATTACTGTAATTATGCGCTTAAGATAAATCAAATTGAAAAAAAATTATTGTGCTCCTGGGAACAATTTAAGGATAATTTATTTACAAACGTTGCAGAAATATTATGCATCATGATCCATGTCCATGTATCATTCAGTGAGTGAATAATGCTTCCATTGTGATTTGTTGAAATAGTATGCATAGGAGTCTAACAGTTGGTCTTGGACTGTGGATTACCCTATTCCTTCTCTCAGGAACATCCTCTTGGACCATCAATTTCTAGACTGGATAATGCAATGACAGTCTTAAGCCAACTGCTGACATAACTAATGATGCTGTAAACATAACTCTGCTATAGCCTATCATAGTCATGCTCTGAGAGGCCCTATACAACAGTTGATAAAATCAGATCCTGGGACTCACAGGCAAGCATTAGGTAGAGCTGTGAGAGTCCTATTGAAAATGTGGGGGCAAGGGGAAAAGAAGGAACTGGAGAGAATAAGAACACCAAAAGAAGAACAACAGAGCCAACTAACCTAAGCCCATGGGGGCTTACAGACATGGAAGCACCAATCAAAGAGCATGCATAGGCTGGACCTCAGTCCCCTACACATAAGTAACCAATGGGCAGCTTGATTTTCATGTGGGTTCCCTAGTTAATTGAGCAACTGTTGACTTTTACCTGTACTCTGTTTTCTGCTGTTCGATTACTTCCCCTTAAAAGGGGCTGCCTTTCCTGGATGAGGATATCTTGCTCCTGATGCAATTTGATATGATGGGGTGGGTTGGTTAGGGGGGTTCCACTTTACTGAGGAGAAGACAGGGAGATTGAGTGGGTGGTACCAGAAGGAGAGGAGAGAAGGAGCTACAATTGGGATGCAAAATGAATACATAAATTAAAATATATTAAAATCAATCAATCAATTAATTAATTAAAAATGAAATGACACAGCTATCCTCTGAGTTTAAAATAATTCAAGAGTTAACTTAGCAGTGAGATGGTGTTGGCATTAAATGATTAGTTCTAGAGATGATATTTCTACCTTAGGAGAGAAAATATTTTGTTAGTGGATAAAAATTTTGCTCTGCACAAAAGCTACTTCATTTCCAAATCTCCTGCATGCTGTGGAAAGGGCTGATGAGACAAGGACTTAGAAACCACCTGGTATCATCCTCCTGAATCCTTGTTCTGTGCCTCACAGCTATCCTGATTAACCACCCCAGATACTTTACAAAACTCATACTTTTTATCAACTGAAACCACTGTAATTCATCTGCCTCTTACCAAGTTCCTGAGGCAAATACAGTCTCCTCTATGAATGACCTAACTGAAAAACTGATAGCCTTCAGAAGGAGACCTATGCATGTTTCTTTCTTTACTTCTACCATTTCTCCTTACCACATCAGTGCTTTTTAAGTTCTATTTTCTGTTCTCATTTCTCTGTCATATGTTTATGTTTTAATATCTTGATTTTGATCCTGACTTCTGTTATCTGTGTATGAGAGTTTCCTTCCATGTCATACGGTAGAAGAAATTCTATGATGGCTTGGTATTTCTGTTTTTAATTCCTATTGTTTTGATTTTCCCATTGGTCCCATTTATTTTTATTTATTCTGTGGCTTTACAATGTCTTTTTATGTTAGAGATGTCAGTCATTTGAGATATAAAATTTAAATTTCTTTTCCTTATATACACTGATTTAGCCAATTACCTAATGATGTAATTTGTGGTGTTTTTATAACGGTTTTGCTTTAAGCATTTTCCAGTTTTTGTTTTTCTTACTTGAAGTGTGTTTGAATGTTTTTACAGACATGATGTTTTCAATTGTGTATTGAGATATTTTCCATTTGACTGAATTGTGAGTGAAATCATGGTCCGGAAACTGATCCTTCCTCTCCACTGAATTTTGTCCTGTGTTCTTGGAGTTCTTTTCTTTTTCAAATCCAAGCTTAAAGAGAAAGTTCTCTTCTGCTTTTATTTGCAGCCAAAGATACACTCTTTCTCCATCATGTTTTATATTATTTTGGATATGAATTTTATGATCAGTCTTGGCTGTAAAACTCATTGAAATAGAGAATTTTTACTAATCTTGATGGGCCAACCTAATAATTATTTTTAAAGCTATTGAAATAAGGGTTTGAGGAGATGGTCTAGTGAGTATGAGAACCTGAGTTGGAATCCCCAGCACCCATGTAAAAAGGTGGGCATATTGTCACAGACCTGTGATCTCAACACTGGTAAGATGGGAAAAGATTCCTTAGGGCTTACCATCTAGTTTAGCTAATTAATAAGGTCCTGGTTCAGTGGGAGACCCTGCCTCAAGAAATTTGGGGAAGACACATGTTATAGAGTGTGGTGAAACACCATGACCAAAAACAACTTTGGAAGGAAAAGGTGTATTTTGCTTACATTTCATCATTAAAGTTCATCATTAAATGAAGTCAGGGAATCAATAAGGCAGGAGCTGATGCAGAGAACACCGGGGAACACTGTTAACTAGCTTGCTTATCATGGCTGATTTAGCATGCTTTCTTATACATTCCAGGACCTTCTGCCTAGGGATGGCCACACCCAAAATGGGGTGAGGATTCTCACTAATTGCTAATTAAGGACATTCACCACAGGCTTGCCCAAATGACTTCCCAAATAACTTCATCTTATGCCAAGTTGTCATAAAACTAGACAGCACAGTATTTGAGAAAGACAGCTGAAATTGACCTCTGGCCTGCACCTGTACATACATGGCTGTGCACACCCACAAATACACCAACAAACACATCATGCATGCATATACACACATATACAAACATATAGACACACACAAATATTACCACAAAGATTAAAAATTCACAAATGACAAAATACTGGTCAATTTAGTGACAACTGTTATTTTAAATTTATTTTCCCTAAAAATAAAGCAAAAGAAAATAAGTTAGAAGTAACTAATTTTACATACTTTATAAATTGTTTTATATATGTGGGCAGTTCATAAAGGTCATATGCAAATAATTCTTTTTACGGTAAAAATAGTTAACTTGATTCTTTAACTACAAGTTAAAGCTACTTTGACTAACATTTCTCACCTATAAACTGGCAACCATTGTAAAGAGAGGCCATGTAATATAATGCTGACAAGGATGCACAGTCCCTCTAAGGAGAGGTTACCAAATGTTTTCAAAACCAGGTAATAATATTCCACTGAGTCAGCAGTAAGTACGTTGTATAGGTCTATACCCAGAGGGTACATCTGTACACATAACAGCATTATTTATGCAAAGTTATTTATAAGGTCCAAATTTTAGCTTCTACTTAAATAAATATTCATAAAAATCTGATTTAAATAAACTAGGAAAGACTTGCAAAAGCCTAATATTTAGATGTAGGAAAGCATGAATAAGGTCTCGTAAACTCTATGGAACAGCATTCAGGTTATCAGAAAATGAATGGAAAGGAAAAGCAAGATGTAAGATTTTTTTTTAATCTTTGCAAAGAAATCAAGGTGAGATGAACTGAGGTAATGTGGAAATGATAGTTACCAAGAGTAAAGGATGAAAAAAGGGCGGAAACTTGGGGACAGCATTGCAGTTTCTTTGATTGTTCCCTTTATCGTGGTTTGTTCTTTTTTAACTGTATTAATAGTTGATGTTTTCAAAATAGTTAACAAATGAAGATTTTAAAAGTAAAACTGAATTTAACATTAAGTCAAATTATGACTTTACAACCTTTATAACTCACGAGGCCTGGAGCCTTGATGCCAACCTGGGATGGCTTTAAATTTTAGTAACCCCCTTGTTGTTCACCTCTTGGCTACTTCTGTTTCAATTTCTACATATCGTGATTTTTCTTTTTCCTTCACTATAAATTTTAAGGCTTGCCTATTGTATGTTACCCAACATTTTTATGATTTTGTAAAGAAAGCCTTTCTTTTTCTTATAAATATAGTAAGTTTTAGAGAAAAAATTACAAACAATATTTCCAATACTATTTTATATAGTTTAATATACAATTTATATGTTTTTATATAAATATATTTTATAGCTATAGTTTAATCCACAGACCACAAAATTATAATATACTGGTTGTGCACAGGTCAAAACAGGCAGTAGACTTTGTTTGAACTAGTTGGAAAAACTTCCCAAATCTTGTAGCAATAAAATTTTGCTATGAGAAAAGCAGAGGCTTTTAAAAAAAAAAAATACTGGGGGCCAGAGAGATAGATGGATACTAAGTTATTGTATACATCTGTTGAAAAAAGAGGTAAAGTCTTCCCTGAATACCTGGTAGAAGTGAAACAGTAGATTTTTAAAAATCTAGCACTGACTTCTTCTAGAAAAGTCATATTGATAATATTTAGGATGGAAAGGAGCTAGTATAATGAAAAAAACTAAAGAAAGAAAGAAAGAAAGAAAGAAAGAAAGAAAGAAAGAAAGAAAGAAAGAAAGAAAGAAAGAAAGAAAGAAAGAAAGGAAGAAAGAAAGAAAGAAAGAAAAGAAAAGAAAAGAAAGAAAATGTTAAAGGGGTGGAAATAGCTTTAGCATTTCTTATGTGTGATTTGATAGTTTTCATTAAGAGTTTTAGAAATTTTCAAACCTCATGGCTAGGTGACTCCACTGCTAATAATAAAGGAGCGATCAGCTAAGATGTGACAAAGGCTGGGACACTTTGTACCAACTGAAAAATGTAATCACGAAGAATATGAAACAATTTGTGAACATATCCAGAACACTGTATAGATAGAATTCAAAGTTTTAAATGGTATATTTGCTTTGAAAGAAATTAGGTTTCTTTACATTTTTTTCTTCATGTCTATACAACCTGGAAAAAATTTTATTATGTTATTGCAGCCTTAACCTTCTCATCTAGTAATTCTGCAGAGTAATAGGGCTGCGTACAGATTCCCGAGGTGGGGGAGAACTCCAAAGAGACCTACATACTAGCAGGAGGTAAGTCAGTTAAGATAACCATGGATGATGATATAATTTCAGCCTAATTTTCTTCTGACTCATAGCAAATGTTTCTTTTGACTCCTTTGGCTGCTGTCAGTTATCACTTTGTTCTGTCCTATTTGCTGTTCACTCTATTGGGGCTTGGCTGTAGTGCACTTTCATGTTTTGCCTATAGGATGAATAAGAGTAGTTTTCAGACATCTCTTTTTATGATACCATAGAGCTTTTCTGATCATTCTCACATACTGGCCTTTGTCTCAGTAATATCTTTGTGATACAAAATAATGTATCTTTCTGGTCATTTTTACACATTGACCATCTCCATTAGTAACATGATATAGAATGTATCTTAAGCAATATTTTTGCACTCCATTACAATAAATTTTTACATTATTACATTAAATAATTATTACATCATTTAAAAATCATCACATTAAATAATGTATTACATTAAAATAACCCATATCATACTAAGTGTTAGGTATTATGCATTTATGCAAAAGTTATCTCATTCAACTCTCACAAGCAACACCTCAGTAAGGACTTCCCATATTCTTGTTTCTGTGAGCATCCTCAAGACAACACTTAACTTGCCCCAGATACGCTGTTAATTGGTGCATGGGCCAAAACTGAAGTCCAGGTCTCTTGACTCTGGGCTCCATAATTTGTACTCACTGCTGTCTTAAGGAAACTGAATTGTGAAACCCATTCTGGCGTACATTGCCACTCCCACATGCCACAGAAACTTCACCACTCTATTGGTAATCTTGCTTAAAGCATAACTGTATGTCCAAAGGCAAGACTTTACAAATAGATTTTTCTGATATTCACTCTGGAGCTGCCTTTTTACTTGTGGGCTCTCAGGACCAGTAAGCACTACTAGGTTCATGCTGTTGTCCTGTGTTTTACTTAATTAACACCAGGCTAATACTTTCCTATTTGTGATGGAAACATTTCCCAGCTATTTGGTCAATAATTTCTTAATGGTGGAAAACAATTAATTTCAAATTACTTTCTAATTTCAACAATTTGTTTCATTCCAAAGACATACGTGCACAAATGCCTCAGATGTTTGTTGGCCAAATAGCTGTGGATTTTGTCCCACACTGTACTTTGAGAACTCACAACTTTTCCCTGACATGTGGCTTCAGATCTCAATGCTAAGAGAATTATGTTGGCTCTTGTTTTCAGTTTGCTTGACTGAATAGTTTATTGAAACTATGTTTTCAAATTCCTTAGAAACATGAAGACAGCTTCTGCCGGGAGTACAATTGTGTTCCATGGAGAAGGCCAGCATTTCAGTGTGTCTTGCAGTATTTTAATTATTTTGATTATGGAACTAAATACATGAATAGCAGCATTGACAATATGAAAGCTTCCTGCACTGTAATTACTTTTTGCAAAGACTTACATTTTCGTAAGTATACTGGTAGTTTTGTACAAGGAATTTTATATTTTAAATGGTAAGTTATACTTCCATAAAAGCCAGTGCTAATTAGAAGCTTTAATATAGCATTGCTTGGCATAGTGTACTGGTGACTCTCCTACTGGGTTGTACACTGGTCTTTTAGAAAGATGAATTTGCAGTGTCAGCATATTAGAGTTACTGCCTGGAATTTGTGGTCCTTTAATGTAGCATTCTGTTTTCTAAGCACAACTAAGCCATGTTATTTTTATTAGTTTTAGAAGAAGCTCAGAATGTCCATATTTCCTACTGGAGAAAGCAGGGTTGTTTTTTTGTTTTGTTTTGTTTGTTTGTGTTTTAATTTCATCATACTTCTCTATAGGAGATGTGAGAAGTCTGAAAAAAGAAGGTAAGGAAAACAACAGTAAGCTTTCTGACTACACTGGTGTGTACTGACCACTCTGTATGTGTACTAGTTCTGCTAAGTATGACAGATGGGTTTACTGTATAGGAAAGATACAATTTGTTGAATGTAGATTATGTATTAAGTGTAAATTAACTTAAATAGCAGAAACAAAAAATAAACATCAAATATAACCTTATCATCTGACAGTTGCAAAGTTCATACAAATGCTTGTAGAGAGGTTATTACATATCTATCTTGTTGTTATAGAAAAGTGTACAAAGTTTTGTGCCTTCTAGTTTGCTGTTAATTAAGCCTTTCTTATATGTAGTAACAGAAAAAACAAAGTACCACATTTTAGCATCACAGTACATCCCTCATATTATAACAATTGTGTTACTAAATTAAAGGTGTGAGCTTAGCATCTGACAGATATTGGGTGGAGTAATGGCAGAATTTACTTGCATCTGGGGTTAGGTGCTGTATACTGCTTATTTTTGTAGCACCTGCTTCAAATCTGTCCTTTACAAGAGCTGCACCAGAGAAAGGCCAGCAAGATACTGTTGTGGACAAGTGTGTAAAGGCTCTTTGTGAATCTCTGCATTTCTTCAAGCACACCTGAGAGAGTGCCAGGAAGAACAGAAACAGAAATAAATTCTCACTCAGCAGCTTGGCATGTCATCAAGAGAAATGTAGAAAGGGCTGGTGCTGTGCCAACCACAGATAGCGAATTATAAGAAACCTGATTTTGTGTTACCTATGTCCAAGGAAACACTACTGGGTGGTTAAATGAGGAGAGACCCCATGGTGTATATATTTTTAGCACAAACAAATGACATCCCAAAATTTCCACCCAGAATGTCTAAGGATCAGAAGAAAATAGTTTTCTGTAATTAATGTTGTGAAAGATATTTGAAACATTATTCATTTAGACAAATGTTTGTTCAGAGGCCAAAATCCAAATATCTTTTGAAAGAAAGAATGATAATTTGCTATTAATTTTCTCTTACATGTCTAGCCCAAAAGATAATCCTCCAGTAATTTGTTTTCAGCTGTTACATCAGGACAGTGTGTCAGTAAATCTTGACTAGACTGCTGTATAACTTAGAGAAA
The DNA here is from genome assembly GCA_028658305.1 of Pachyuromys duprasi. Lineage (NCBI taxonomy): Eukaryota > Metazoa > Chordata > Mammalia > Rodentia > Muridae > Pachyuromys > Pachyuromys duprasi. The sequence goes on from JAQQSO010006026.1 coordinate 11,097, forward strand.
ATGAGACCAGGGAAACAGCAAACAGATGCAACTGTAGTGTAGATATATACTTGTTTGAACCAGATGAAATGGCTGGAATTAATTCTACAAAACAGCAATATTATGTAACTCACCCAAATCACAATTTCACTTTTAATTATTGTGCACCACTTTTCACCTAAGTATCGCCTTAATTACCTACTCCTTTAATGCCCCAAAATTTAGTGGCTTAAAATAAAAATGCATGTCCCAGGTTCTAGGTCTTAAGAATTCAAGTATTGATGAATAGGATGTTTCTGGTTCAGGCTTTCTCATTAGGTAATGGTAAACAAATGGCTGAGGATATCTGAAGCCTTGCTTATAGCTGGAGGGTCTGCTTCTTTTAGCCTTATTAAGGCTCACTCAGTTTTTTATAAAAGAGGTCTTTAGTCTTTACCACAAGACCTTTGTAGAAGTCAATTGTAGGTGCTCCACAATATAGCAGTTCAGTTAACCTAGAAGAAAATATCTAATAGCAAATGAGAAAGTCTGTCTTTTTTTT